>QLPI01009669.1:0-23121 GCA_003314275.1 Chroogomphus rutilus
CTTCATTTAATGGTCTACTATCGATTTCAACGAGCGGATTTTGCCAGAAAATTGGGTCGAAATTTTTGGTTGAGTTTGGTACTGTATATAGGTAGCATATCATCCTGTATATTAAGAGATGTAATATAAAAATGGATTTAAGAAAATATATTATCACCAATATGTTGATTCAAAAAATTTGTATTTCTCACAATTTTCATATGTATATTCTAAAATAAATAGTATCTAGTTACAGAACAAAAGAAGAGTTACAAGGGCAGGGGCATTTTCAGTTCATATAGCATAGTATAAACAGTGTTCCATACCCTCCAAGAGTAGTACAAAGTGGATACAAGATTATAACAGGGGAAAAGGTTGATTGTTGTCACTGGAGGTGTATACAGTATATGCACCTGCCAAGGTGGTACAAGCCCATTATAAGGAATACATTTAGGGAATAGCAAGGGTTAGGGTAACCCACACTGGTCACCGGGTTGGGTGCCCTTGGGTTTGGGTGCAGGTCAAGCCGAGAGCACCCGTGACCTGGCCCAACCCGCTGCCTCAACTATGTACACGTGCCACACACATACACATACGACATGCATGCGCTGCACGTGCACATGTACAACACGACCATGCCGTACGCACACGCGTATGACATGAATGTGCCGTACGTGCACACCAACACCAACATGCCATATGCACATGCGCTGACACCAATGCGCCAATACCAACTTGCTATATGCTCACACATATGACATGCACGTGTGCGGCATGTTCATGTCATATGTCGCACGCACATACAGCATGTTCGTGTTATACATCACATGGAGGTGGAGGTGCAGTGCGCACCCGATACCCGTTGACCCGTGGGAAAAAACCCATGGGTTGATGGGTTCAGGTTTCCTATGGGTCGGGTGCAGGTCACCCACATTTGACCTGTGGGTGACCCATGCCGTTTCCTAAATATATTGAGGGAGCCATCCTACAAACAAGGGAGCAATAAATAAACTCCTTATCACATAACTCTATTTCAAAACCATCACATAACAGTAAACATTTGATTGGATCCCAATCATGACATGTATATCAATGGATATCAAATACATCACATGACCTCGATCAATTGGACATTGAGAGACAGATTCTACATACAATAAAACATTATTCCTGGGGGCATACATCAAGGTATTCTGTATCTACAGGGAGGAGTCACTAGCCTGATGATTCAAGCCCAGCACTTATGAATGGATAGTAAACTAGCCTAAAGTAGGTGGACTAATTGATTACAAATCAAGGACTGGGAAATCAGTTCAGGGAAGGATTGCAAATAGCAGGTAAAACAGTCAATCTGGGCTATATTAAGCAATGGGGATCAATCAAGATATCAAATAATAATATCACAAGGTCATGGAGGGCTGATATCTATCTCCCCTTTCATAGATGGCTATATATGGAAGAGTCTTACTAAGTCCTGAGGGCATATATATAGATAGGAAAACTTGTAGTAACTTTTTAGTGAAAAATCATTCAACAAACTTGAGGATCAGTTCTGCAATCTTTTAAATCCATGTGTCAGGTGCTTAATAACAGATTCCAAAAGGTTCCAAAGGGGTTTCCAAAGGGATTCCACAGGGGGTGGGGGATCCCAAGGGCTGAGGGGGTTGAGGGTCGTAGGTCAGGTATAAAAGAAATGTAATAGGGTGGAAGGTGGATGACAAAGCACTAGGACTTAGGTGGATGGTCAGTTCATGGCAAGGACTTGTACGATCAGTTGTATAGGTGTTCAAAGTCAGAGGGACTTGGCTTCAACTTATGTGTTGCGCCCTCCTCAATTGTCTGTCCCTTATTTCAGAAAGTCAGAAACATGTAAGAGGCTAAGTTGGAATTAGACCAGAACTCAAGTCAGAAGCTAGATGCAAATTAAGTTGATATTTGTACTGGCAAACAGTCCAGTCAACTGGGGGGTTATATACATGTAAACTACCTTGTATTTTCTACTGTCTGGTCTAAAGACAAGGGGAGGGAGGAAATACAAGGGGTCAATAGAAAACAGAGAACAAGGGAGCAAGGTACATGGTGATCCTTTGAGATGCCCACTGCAGGAACGGAATCGTAGCTGCAGCATCAATGAATAGCACGAAATATTGCATTAACCAGAGTACACACACCCTTCTCTTTATTTAGTGTTTATAATACTGCACTGTAGAACCGGAGCAGCACCACAACCTCCTGCACCCTCATCCGGTCCATTCTCTGGCCCTGCCTACACCTTTGGTTCTGGAAAAATGGTTTCCTCTGACCCTAACCTCAAGGTGATTTTTTTATGCCTACTACTGGAAGTTTTTGTAGTTTCATCAGTCACGTTCATCTTGTTGAAATACTTCGCCGAGTTGTTTGACTCGTCGGCCGACGTCAATTAAACGCCGAAGCTAGTAAGACGCTGTGAAAAAAATTTGGTCTCTTTGCACTATGTATGTGGAATATACCGCCCTTTTGCGCCTCTATTCTCAGCACATCTTTCCTTACTAGGTGTTGTGATACATCACGTTCCGGTGTGATGGATTTAGCGTTGACGACAGCCGAATGAGATATGACGAATCAGTATTGATCTCAGCCAACAATTGAGATATCACGGGGTATATATGTAACATTCCTGTTTCTCACAGCTATGAATGGCGCGCCCTTCACAATGGATTTTGTGCTCTATAAACTACTTTCCTCGTTCGGCACCAAACAAAGTCACGTGATTGTGGCGACAAACACTGCGGTATGGAGTACCAGCTGCAGCAATGGCTGATGGCTGGCCCAGCTCTGCGATCCTCCCATCGAACAAAGCCACGTGTTCGTGGCCGTAACTTCGTCCGACATCCGTAACTTCGTCCGACATTAGTTGAGAACAAGATGCTACGGGACTTCTGCGATGGCATGGAGTACGTTGCAGTTCGACGACCATGGAATGTTCCAGACGATGGAAAGGGACGGGGCCGTGTTCGTGTAGTTTGCGCGCAGTTGCCTAGGCCGTGAGGCTCTGCTGAAATCGATGGGGGGTCAACACCACCGACATGGGACAGGAACACCGCGAGCCCAATGTTCCATTGAGTAACACCGGCACGTCACCATTGCAACAGTTGACTGATCAATCTCTGCGCATATCAATGAAAGTCCCATTTTGGACTGCCTCCCGTTTTCAACATCACATATCCCTCTGACCTCATCATGACCTCACCATTGTTCAGCAAATTTTGTTGTCATCATGCTTGTGAGGGCACCCTGTTTTACATTATCATATATAATTACTTATGCTACACATTAAATATTGTCCAATGTTCATCTACTTTCACCCATATCATAAATCTTTCCATTTTGATAATTGCCGATATTTAATTGTGTGTGAAGGGAAGGGATGTATGTAGACTTGCAATATGGCAGAACCATCTACATGACTTTGGCTGGGAGATCTGAAGGAGAGCAAAGGGTTGTTGTGGGACATGTACCTTAGAGGATCACATTTGCCACCTCAAATGTGTCCTAGATACATTTCAAGAGAGTGACGCTGTCCTTGATGTCGATGGTACATCATGGTCATCATCCATTGTCGGCGCGCTTGATCCCCCTGGTATATATATATTTGTCTCCTACATGCTTTCAGTCATCACTTGACCCAAACACCTTTGAGTATGAACCTATAAGAAGAGTGGTGGGTCTGAATCGAGGGCCAAGCACAAGAAGGTAGGGATCGAAGCGATTATCGATTCAGAAGCAGTTTGAGTTCGATCATATAAGTTTGATGTAATGCTCCCTCTACTGATTGCTCAGATTAGTGGCCGGCCGGGCCTTACATGATACAGTTGGCGACAGGAGAAATCTCATCACTGCGTGAGTCCTTTGACAGTTTCCTTCTATTCATGGCTTTCCTTGTCCCCAAAGATTGTGCAGTCCGGCTCATCATCTACATCGTATATAATACACCCCACCTTCCCGAGTCGCAAACGAGTGGAAAAGCGGGATTGAAGAAGAGTAGAGGGGTCAGTTGTGATATCGGAACATGTATGAGTGGATGATGTAGATTACAAATCTGTTTTGTTTTGTGGAGATCTTGAATCTCACGAGATGATCAACTACTAGAACTCGGTTCCTTTTGTTAATTATAGTAATTGGCCATGTCGTTCGATGACTCGAGGCAGCGAGTCTTGTACCCCCTGTGATAATAGGTTGTCGTCAGTAGTTTCGACAGGCACGTTCCTCAGAACACTCAGCACACGCCATCGCTTGACAAGCTCTTTGTCCGCTGAAGAGACATGTATATAAATGAAAATTATATCAAGGTACTAGGGTGAGGTGCCATACTAGATTTAGACGAAGAGTGAGGCCTATCATTTCATTGCAAGATACCTAATGGTAACTCGATGTCTGATTATCATTCTAAAATCTCTCGACTTGAGTATTCCGTCGTTCAGCTGGTACTCTATCGCACATGATGTAAGGGTCCGTGGCATGGACGGCGGAGAGCCGTGCGGTCTTGATCAAAGTGAGAAAGCTAGGTTAGTTACACGTTAAGCGCCTTCAACAACATTCCGTGTGATCCTCTCGTCTGGCGTATCTTTAAGGTGAATATCGCGCCATACAAGAAATACAAACTGTACGAAGTCCATTTCCATTTGCGGTGACGTCCAAGCTGCTTGTATGTATTTGCACTGTGAGAGTGTCTCATGGTGGCAGTTGGAATCTAACAATTAGTGTCCACGCCACGCTCTCGCTTGACATGCTTCTTTCTAAGCAATGTGATGGCTTTACCTCGATATGGATATCAGTCACACAGCCTCTGCCCAATCAACGATGCTAGGTCATTTCAAATAAATAGGTCGTCTATAACCTCCCAGGGAAACGCAGCTGTCCTCGTATACTAAGAATCGCTCTAGTGTCCTCTCCTTTCATGGAGTCGCCACAGGTTACACTATGGACTGGAACACCATATGAGTTGTATGCTCTTCCTACCATCACCTGGTCGCGATACGTCTGCGGTGAGTACAGATGCATCTTTCGTGGACAGTTCTTATAGTCTTTCAGTTGCCGGATTCATTGTTTTACTTTGGGACCATATCCTCACGTTCAGCCAAGAGGTGCAATATATATGGCCATCTCGAGCCACCGTTGTAAAGTGGCTGTTTCTTGTCAATCGTTATATGGTCTGTGTCGTCTTGTCCTTCAATTTGCACAGTAAGTGTCAAAACGAACTCCAATAGATGTAGTTATGACTCTGGTGTTTGATTCTCTAGCCCAGACCGGAATCAACAGCGTGGGTCTCACCGATGACGTGAGTCCTTCTATATAGCGTGCGCTTTCCCTAATCAAAGTCTGACCACCATGACCCAGTTGTAAATGTCATGAAATCTCCTACTTCAGCTCAATTCTGACGACTGTGGCAGCTGCAAGAAGTGGACTATGGGGGTCTTCGGTCTGGGATGTATTTCCGTTGCCATTTCACAAGGTCTGCGCGTTCCTCCAAGTTCAAATGCCATACATGCTGATGATGATACGATACTGTAAGGCCTTGTCCTTTTAAAGCTCTGGAAACTTTGGGATAAGCAACGAGCCATGATTCTCAGGTCCACCATAGTGTTCATACTTTTACAAGCCGGCAGTATCACCTTCTGGGTATTGACTGCCGAAGAGAGTCGGTGTGAGTTTCTTACCCCTTGAGTCCACCGTTCATATTACTCACTCTTCCCAGCCCTCACACGCTTCAGCGTGGCTCTCAACATGTGTGCACTGTCAACCAGACCACAATTTCTCACAGGATTCTACGCTTGGGTCGTGCGTTTATTCAGGAATATCTTTTCGGACACTGAATAACCATATTGTTAGTTTGTCTTTGAGGTCTTTGCATACCTGATGGTTTGTTATAATGGCTTGAGCAGACCTCGGGATTGCCACAAGCCTCTTATGCATGTCCTCTACAATGACGGCATTAAGTACTTCTCTGTAAGCCCCTGCTTAGTCAACTCTTTCAATCTGAAAGTCTTTTGACCAGTTTTCTCTCTCAGGCAACCATTGGTAAACCTGATCCCCTTCCATTATTGTTCCCAAATGACAAATGTGTTTTTAGCGTTAAGGATTTTGAACCTTGTTATGGCTGTTCGAGACGTTGTATGTCTGAGAATCAACAGTTCTCCATCCTATTCTGACCAGCCCTTCAGCCAACCCAGATTTTCCTCGGTATTTAGTGCGTTTTCTTAACGAATTTCATTGCGGCGAAAGCTCAAATAATTTTTCATCCCCAGCTTCATTTGGGCCATCATTACTACCCTCATCTCCAGGATGATCATCGATATCCGCAAAGCAGAGCTCGGCGTTTCCGAAGACTATTCCGACGACTCGAGCGACACCAGCAGTAGCTTACAGAATGATAAAGACGAAACTTTCACTCTATACTAAAACCCACGTCCAGAGGCATTTTACTGTGGAAGTATTAGACGAGATATTGCGTCTTATAATAGTAGGTCTTTACATGTTGTTCGTTGCTGGGTCCTCGTCTGCGCATGTATGTCCATGTATCGTCTGTTCATTTTCATATGATACAAGCAGGGTCTTATGGCCGTTCATACCACCATCATGTCGTTAACTAATGTACCTTATGCATTCAACGAGCAGTGATAATGCCTTGACACTCCACTTACTTATCAGGTTCATCCAGTGCGCCGGTTTTGTCATGCATGATGGTGTGACTGCACTGAACAGTAGCCGTTATGGAGAAACACACATCTGTCCGTTCCAGGTGGATATCTAGATGATCGGGCCATGAAGAATGGTACTTATATTGGTGGCCATTGATTTTTGGGAGCATGTCAGTATCGGGCATGAGTCTAAGATGGTTTGAAATCGAGTTATGATGGCCTCCCAGACAATTGACAATAATCAAGTCATGACAAACGGGATTAGCTGAGTCGATGTGGGTAATTGACCGATATTAGTAGCTACCTACCTGTACATGATTAGCTAGTTGTACGACATGAGTAAGTTACATTAAATGAATGAGAACGAAGTAGATCTCTCCTCAGTCGATGTAAGTAAAAGACTGAGGGATGAGAATCTTCTACGGCTTATCTTATAGGGACGGGGACTGTGGACGGAAGATATGGAGCACGAACAAATGTGGAAGCGTTCCACTTTCAACAAAGCAGTAAATTGTTCGCACTATGGGAAGTTGGAACTCGATAGGATCAAAAAGAGAGTAGACTCTCAACCTTTCTGAATATATTGGGCATCGCCACTCTGCATTATTTGAAATGTCGCGGCGCCTATTCCCGATCTAGACCTCAGCGTTTCGTCTCACTCGATATCATGGAGTTCCCTGTTCGAGCGCATGCCGTTAAAGTGTTCAATAAGATATTCGACCTTCTTCCGGAAGTGGATAGGAATAAGGTTAGTTGTGTTCTCTGACCACCAGTGGTAATATTGATATCACTCAGCCTCAAGTCGTCATACTCCATGGAGCTAACACACCATACAGGAATGACACCGATAGGGAGCTTCCTTTTCGTCAGGTGCATACAGTTTAGTTCATCTCCCACTTTATTCTCTAATTGCTGTGTCCACAGGAATCCAATTTTTACTACTTATCGGGCTGTGATTTACCAGATGCACACCTTATTCTCGTCTCTTCCCTGGCCACAAATCTCCGGAGTCATCCGGTGATAAAACTTTTCATTCCCCCACAGGATCATGAACTTATCATGTGGAGTCCTGCCCCACCAACGGTCAGCGAAGCTATCCAACTCTACTCGCCAGGACAGATATCTACAATACATACTTCAGGAGAAATTTTGAAGATATTCGAAGAGACGCTCGATACATTCCCAGATGCCATCTTTCACACCCTCCCCCTCCCCCCCGCACCATTTCCAGAACAGCCATCTGGCCTTGCTCAAAGATATGCAGGTAGTTTTACACATGCCTATCTCTTACGAGCATTACACCAGGCAAGGCTTATCAAGACCCAGGAGGAAATATCATTGATTCGTATAGCCAACGGCATTTCTTCTCGTGCTCACGAGGTGCAATGATTTGTCAATGTACGCTCTACCATATCGACAGATTCTGTGTGTTTCAGGTCGTTATGCGGCTGCTAGGGAAGGGAGTCAGAGGACTCGTACACAGAGAGAAAGGGGGAAAACCAGCACTCCCAGGGGAATGGCTCATACAAAGGGAAGCGGAAGCGGAAGCGGTCTTTGTAGCTAGTTGTCGACGAGAGGGGTAACTATTTCTCAATGCTTCAATAAGTCCCGTGGCTAATCATAACTGTTGGCAGTGCCGTTCATCAAGCTTATCTTCCAATTGTTGCAGCATCTACCAGAGCAGCAACACTGCATTATTGCTGTAATGACAAAGAATTTGCTTGGGGACCCGTAACAAATGGAAGTGCCCATGCAACGGATCTCGCACACGATGAAGCAAGGAATTTGGTTCCACAAGGTGATAATTATATTATCCTGCTTGGCAGTTTCCTTGCCTATCTGATTTGCCTTTTCAAGTTTTATTGATCGATGCTGGCGCCGAATATCATAATTATGCAAGCGATAGTTGGTGTTACAATAATCTTACTGCATTTGTCCTCCACCTCTTATACTATAATATCACATATATATAGTAACAAGAACGATGCCTGTCGGCAATGGCGGCAAGTTTACACCTGAGGCACGAGAAATCTATGCACTGGTTTTGGAAATGCAGCAGGTAGCGCTATCCTTAATTTTGATCATTTCTATATTTCTGATCTTTTGTTTTTAGGAATCAATTAGAATTCTGAAACCGTCTCTTCACTGGGATGATGTGCAGCTTCTCTGCCATCGTATTCTGATCAAAGGATTCTTATCACTAGGCATTTTCAAAGGTTCAGAACAGGAAATCCTCGCTTCGGGCGTGTCAGCTGCTTTCTGTATGTCTATTCCAAGTTACAACGTACATATTGATTTTTCACATATCTAGTCCCACACGGCGTGGGGCATTCTCTGGGCCTCGATGTCCACGACGTTCCTAGTGCCAGTAAACCATTGGAACCAGACGGTATACCTGTCCCAAGTGAAGTTGCAAAGCAGACAAACTCCAAGTTCTACGACCATCTCCGACTGAGGCTGCCTCTTGAGACGGGAATGGTTGTCGTAAATATTTGGTGTATTCTTTCATCATACACATTTAATTCACTATCATTCCCAGACGGTTGAGCCCGGGTGCTACTTTTCCTCACATCTCCTTCGTCCTGTCAGAAACTCACCCTATATTGACCATGAAGTCCTGCGGAGGTACGAGCCAGTGGGAGGGGTACGTATTGAAGATGTTGTTGTGATTACGTCGGATAGCTGTGAAGTTTTGACTACTGTTGGAAGAGACGTGGAATGGGTTGAAGGAGTTTGTTCGGGTAATTTGTGAGAATTGTATATTTAACCTTGTATATTGGTCATAAATACCATAACATATTTGTAAGCTGACATGTGAAGGATAGCTAGTACTAGTAGAATAAGGAGTGAGTTAGCTGCCTTCTGGGTTCTGAGAGGGTTTTGTAGAGCTTAATGGTTCTACATGGAGATAGAATGATAAAGTCCTATCTGTATTTCATCTGATATTGATATCAGAGAGTGGTAGTGTTGGTAGGGAAGATCTGTAGATGACTTTTAACTGATACATTCAGCAACAAGAGCCTTTGGGGATTGTCAATATGGAAGATAAAGACCAGACCCAAAGCTGCACTATTAAAAAATATCATGTAAAACTTGCTAAATGAAAGATTGGCTTTCAGGCAGCTTGTTGAAGTTGTTGAAGATGATATTGTGTTATGGTCCATGCCCCAGAATGATATAACCAACAACCGTGCAACCAATCTGCCTGTGTCCACCACTTTTCTGGTCACACTGTTAAGAGACCAACTTCCTGCCCATCTTTCCATAATCCTGCAATCCTGCAATCCTGTGTGGTTCCATGACGGGCACCTCAGAGGTTCCTGAGTAGCTTGCTCCCCTTGTTCTTTCATTTTCCTTCAGCCCCTTGTATTTTGTTTATCCGTGTTCATTGACTGGACATTAGAAATACAAGGTAGACTCCACATGTACATATATAAACTTCCAGTCAACTGGACTGTTTGCTAGTTCAAATATTGACTTAATTCTTTTGTAGTTTTTGCCTTAATTCTGACTTAAATGTCCACAATCATGTTCTCTGCCTTTTTGAAATTAGGGACAGATGATTGAGGAGGGTGCAACACATAAGCACATAAGTTGAAGCCAAGTCCCTCTGACTGCGAATGCCTAGCAATGACTTAGTATAGTCCTTGTCGTGAGTTGACTAGGGAAATGCACAGGTTATCCAACCCACATAGGTCACCAGGTCAGGTGTCCTTGGGTTTGGGTATATTAGGAACTGCACGCTGGCATGCCTGACTATTCATTTCAGCCCACTTAGCCTAACTCCGTCCTCACTTGCCTATTTAACTATATGCCCTCAGCCCTTGAACTATATGCACCTCATGTATCCGTCTTGGCATCACATGCACCTGTTAATTCACTCCACTCATTTACGTCAACCTCCATATGCTCTCAAATCCATTTTCACTTCATTTATGTTTAATATCCTTTTTATTACATTCTGCTCCACTTTCCTTATTTGCAATTCCATTCTATCTCTGATATCTGATCTACTACTACGTTCCTTATAGGGTAACTCCATTGGGAATTGGGGTGACACATCACCCCTCAATGTCACGGAGGAGATCAAGATTAGGACATAGTATTTCTGTTCTCGCTTTTCACAATCCTCGGACTTTCTTATCTATTATAGGAATCTAGTCGACTCCTTATAGATTCAAAAGTAGTATAAAGATCTTGTACATTCTGTAGTTCAGTCTTCAGTCAGATAATCGACTAAGATTTTGACTAGCCCCCTTCCGTTTATCTTAGACTTAATTTCCATTCTCACTTTTATGAAATTAGAGACCTGTGCAATCTGGTGGGCGCAACATACAAGTTGAAGCCTTGCCCTACTCTGAACCTCGCCATTGTTTCGTCTTTGGGAGATATTCTTATATTACAACTACATCATTCCTTCATATCATAACAGGGTGTGGGTCAAGCCAAGAGCACCCATGACCCAGGCCCAACCCACAGTGTCAACTCCAACACAAACACAATGTACATGTATGCACATGTACCAACATGAATGCAATGCCACAAATATGACAAATGCACCATATGTCAAGCTTCGGGAATGCCAAGGTACCGGATGGGAACGGCCAAGTCCTACAGGCCGGGAGTAGTGGCATTGGCTTCAACGTACTCGTGCGTTGTGCCCTACCTGCCATGCGTGCTACCAACTTGCAGCAGATGGGTACTCGGGAGGATGCTGATGATGCCGGCCCGAGTCGAGGACTTAACAGAGGAGGAAAAGGTAGAAGGGCCTAAGCCTAGTCGATACCCAGAATGAGGAAATATGTACATGCATGTCCTACTTATATAGGTTCAAGAGGCGACATGTGGAATAAGGAATGTGGGACAATAAGGTATGCAGGGCATGTGGGAGCATTGTCCACAGTGAGTAAGATTAGAATGAAGGAATGCAAACGGAAATAGAACAATAAAAGATAGAATAATAGGAATGCGGCCAGGGATAGGACAATAGAGAGTGCCATGCTATAAAACAATGGGGCCATGGCCGAGGATAATACAAGGAAAGGAAGTCCCGAGGTAAGGTAGGTCGAGGATTATGGAATGAATGGTGCGGGATTAATGGATGGTGAGTGAAGTAGAGCATGAGGGGTAATTGACAAGGAGTGTAGGTGGTGGATGTGCCGAGCCGAGACTGGCGTACCAAGTGACGTGCATGGGGTGTAGACACTTGTACGTGGACATAGGATGGTTGCTCAGTCGGCACTGCTGAATTACCAGGTCTCGGTATGTGTACTTGACACCATACATGCACATGATGCCATGAATGCACCATACGCACATACAATGTCATGAATGCGATGAATGTACCTTATACACACATGCCGCCATGAATACGATGAACATGCCATATGCACATGTGACATGACAAATGTGCTGTACGTGCATGTGCTACAGTCGCAGACACTCAAAGTCCACTTTTTTGATTCCGAGAGAATGGCTCATGTAAATATTTTAATTTTTACAGAATCAGATTCACACTCTGAAAAGGAGTTGATATAGCATTTTTTTTGGATTTTTACCGATAATTTTAGGGGGTGGCCAAATTTTGGGACCAAATTTCCAGTGATTGGCGCGGGTATTGGAAACCCGCGGTAGCAGGGGTTGTGGCTGATGTAATCAAGGTTCAGCACCAACCTCGCTTACATCAGCTTGGTGTCAAACACACACATACCCTCCGTCGGCCTGCCCACTGCGCGACGCTACCAACCTTTGATGGACAGACGCTACCACATACCCAACGTCAGCCAAGTAGACCGGATGCTACCACATACACATACCCTCCATTGGCCTGCCCACTGCGTGATGCTACCACATACCCAACATTGGCCGGATGCGGCGCGTGCGTGTCGTACGCGAATGCATACGATGCGTGCGTAACGTACGCAAACACATACGACACATGCGCGTACGACAGTGAACACATATGACGTGTGCATGTTGTACGTGAACCCATCGTATGTGTGTGTGCACATGCGGCCGACGTTGGGTATGTTAATGAGTCAAATGTCTCATTCCCATCTGTTTCCTTTTCATCTGCAAGCGTGGAAGGTGTGACACCTTAATTATTTTTGTTTCACCCATCTCACCCAGAATTTGCTTGAAAGCTGAATCTCTGGATGTTAGGATTCATCTGCAGGCCTTCATTTCTTTTAGTTGCTAAAGCCTGTCTAATGCACTCGTTCAATGATAGTCAACCCCTTCTTGAGTCCTTTTGCTTTTAGGTTTTTAGTTGTGGCACATGCATCTGGGAAGAGCAGTCAGGTCTCGCCTGGGCTGTATGTGACCAATCCTGACCCTGACTATATTGGGGTTGCTGGTAGCCCCATCCTGCCTCCTGGGAAGCCCAGGTACACTTGCCTCTGTATGTATGTCGTCTATACCTAAGGCAGATGTGTACCTGGGTGCACCTGAGGTAGGATGCTGTTTGCATTGGGGTTGCTGGTAGCCCCATCCTGCCTCCTGGGAAGCCCAGGTGCACTTGCCTCTGTGTGTATGTCGTCTATACCTAAGGCAGATGTGTACCTGGGTGCACCTGAGGTAGGATGCTGTTTGCATAGGGGTTGCTAGGTCTAATATTATTCCTCTGCCTGTGCTTTTACCTCTTCTAAAGCCTTTATGGCTTTCTCTGAGACACTCTGATGACCTTTCTCTTTTCTGACAACCCATGCTGTAGCCCAGCCTGTTAGCCCATTTCTGTAGGCATCAATAAATCTCCTGATTGATAAATCTCTAAATGACTTCTGGAGGGCAGGAGTCAAGAGCCTCAAAAGCTTTCTCTTTTGCTACAGTAAAATTTGCTTTTGGTGTCTCCCGATATCTGTATTTACACCATCCCCAGTACTTAGCCATTTAATTAGCTGATGATCTTTATAACACATGATATTGGACTTTCCATTTCAATTGGGTTCAATTCACACTGAAATTTTGACAAGAAAATACACTCATGGCCCTTCTTCTTGATCATCAGCTCTAACATAGAAGGCTGATCCATGAAGTCTTCTTGCTGTGATAACAGTTCTTCCAATGCGTCATCATCTTCATCATCATCCAGATCAGTGTAATGCTCATCCTCATATTGTAAGCTTGTTTTTATTGAATCAAAATGGATGAGGAGCTCAAGATCATTATTGTCCTCATCCAATTCAGATTCAAATCTATTGCCTCCAGGACTTGGGGCAGAAGATTGGGGTAGAGTGCGGTTATGAGATGATTCTGTAAGGGCCGGAGATGCTTTGGGCTGGTTCCAAAGTCCAGATAAGTTCCTAGATTGCTTCTGTTACTTAGATTGTTGGCTGAGCATGATGTTGCTGTAATCAGAGTTTCGGAGTTTAAATGTGAAATAATGTGTTGTTGAATGTTGATTTTTTTACAGAATCATATTTGCATACTTAAAAGGAAGCATTTGGCAATTTTTCAAGATTTTAGGACAAAATTTAGGGGGGTGGCCAATTTTTGGAGGTCAAAATGGAAAATTTGCTGAAATCAAGGAATCAGCTCGTGAAAATATCATTGTAATAATTCTAAAACATCCATTCTATACTAATTAAGATATCCCGATCAATTCCGGAGCTTTAGAAATGGGTTACCAAAATAAGCGGACTTTGAGTGTCTGCGACTGTACAACAAATGCACTGTATATGACGTACACACTGCATGCATGTAGGTGTGGTGCACACCCGACACCTGTTAACCCATGGGTTGATGGGTTCAGGTTTCCCATGGGTCGGGTGGGGGTCACCCACATTTGACCCATGGGTGACCTATGCCATTCCCTAGAGTTGACCACCTGCCCTTAAGCATCAGCGCTTTATCATCCATCTATCCATTGCCTGTCTGCCTCTTGTGGTCAGTGATTGGCACGGGTATTGGAAACCTGCACGGGTACAGGTCAGGGTCAGGATTTCCAACCTGGCCCAAACCCATACCTGCAAGCAGGTTGAGGTGGGTAAGCTGACATAAGTGAAGTAAGCACCTAACTTCAATTATATAAGTGAAGTTAGTGCCAAACTTCAATTATATAAGCAAGGTTAGCGCTGAACTTCAATTATATAAGCAAGGTTAGCACTGAACTTCAATTATATAAATGAGGTTAGCGCTGAACTTTAATTATATAAGCATACCCACAAAAACCCATTACCCATAACAACGGGTAACGGGTTTTCGTGGGTACGGGTATGGGTAGACATAATATACCCAGGGGTTATCCATGCCAATCACTACTTGTGGTACTCTGACCCTCTGATCTCTGACCTCCTGCTAACTATAGAAAACTCAGCCCCTTTCTGGAATCCTTCAGAAATGTATTAAACTAAGTGCCTGACATGTGGACTTAACAGTATATTTGAAATCATACTCCTGGTTGTCAATGACATGCAGTGTATGCCTAGAAGCCCTATAGACAATCACAGAGGCTGTAAGGGCAACTCTCTGACTTCTCTGGAAGTATCTCACAGAGAGTACTTAGGTAGAGGGGATCTAAAGTTAGTGTATATTACTGGCTACTACTAGTACTGTTGCATACCTTAGGTAGAGGGGATCTAAAGAGAACTGAGTGAGGATCCCCTTATCTAATCACTAGCTATATAGCTACTGTGTCACAACAAGTACAAACAGTGAGGAAATAAGTGGTAATATGAATAAAGAAAGGGGGAATAGAATAGGAAGGGAGTAAGTCATATAAGAAATTAAGGAAAATATAAGGAAATAAAGGAAAAGGAAATGGGGCCTAAGGGTTGTCCCCTGACAGAGGTCTCCATTTGCCATGCATCTGTACCCCAGGATCCACCCACCACTGGCCCCAGGATCCATACCTCTCAGAACCACATG
This sequence comes from Chroogomphus rutilus, assembly GCA_003314275.1. Taxonomy (NCBI): domain Eukaryota; kingdom Fungi; phylum Basidiomycota; class Agaricomycetes; order Boletales; family Gomphidiaceae; genus Chroogomphus; species Chroogomphus rutilus. The sequence goes on from QLPI01009669.1 coordinate 15,522, forward strand.
CCTGCTCTGAAGCCACCATCTGAATCTAGAGTATCAAGCATGAACCTCCATCCATGCTTGACCCCATCTAATCCATTCCTCGTCCCTTCAAACAACCCCCCAGTGTCACTAAAAATAGCCCTATTAAACCACTCAAATGATGTGTCCAACCTTGCTAAGGCCAATGCCATACTGGCAAGCAACTTGGCTAGCCCCAAGAAGTCAGTCCCCCATGTAAAGACTAAACACAAGTTTCAGTCTTCGTCTCGAAGTACTCAAGTATATTTGAATAAGTTACTACCTAAACACAAGTCTGTTATCATGAAATGTAAGTCTAAATAATGACAGGACATATGTGGTTTAGTACTCACTTCAGTCTTCGTCTTGAAGTACTGAAGTGACTAGCTATCCTAAGGGTCTACTTATATGAAAAAGGATAATAGGCAAATAGATAATAGAATGGATGAATAATAGAAAGGAAGAATAAATATAAGGACAATAACTGGTAAAGTCTAGCATAGGGAGACAATGGAAAAGAACAATGCTCCACACCTATGGCCACTCATGTTCACTTGTTGTATTAAGTGCTCGGTCTGAATATCCATGTGATATTAACACCCCAAACAAAGATCCAGGACCTAGACCCATTTGATAGATCTGACTTGAAAAATTTACAAGCATTCCTTGTACAGTGCAGTCTGAATTTCCATAATCGCCCTGACACTTTTGATTCCGATAGTTCCAAGGTAACCTATGTACTGTTGTACCTGACCAGAACCACCCTGGACTGGTTTGAACCAATCCTCACCTCCAATAATGAGCCATACTGGCTCTATGATTATACAAGTTTGTCTCCAAACTCAAAACCAACTTTAGCCCCTACGATCCAGAAGGAGAAGCTAAAGCAGACCTCAAGAACCTCTGCATGTATAACAATCAGCACATCACAAAATATATGGTTGAGTTTAACTGACTCACCATCTGCATCCACTGGGACAACACCAAACTACATCACCAGTTCTACAATAGACTTTCTAGCAGGATCCAGGATATAATCACTCAGGTTGAAAAGCCCCATTCCCTACTCCAGCTCTGCCTCCTGTCCTAATCCATCAATGTCTGCTATTGGGAATGTTGATCCAAAGTTGCTAGGAAATCTACCACCACTAGAGCCCCTGACCACCCCAATCACAAAGGCAAAGCCCCCACCAACCCGAACCCTGCCTCTAACCCAGGCAACAAAACAGCTAACACTGGCTAACCTGCAAACCTATCTGGCAGTAACAAGACTACCATGGACATATCATCCAAACTCGGTAATGATGGAAAACTTACACTACAGAAGGGGCAACACTGCTTTGAACAAAACCTCTGCCATTTCTGTAGCAGGACAGGCCACACAGCCAAAGAATGCCCAAAGTCCTCTTCTACAGCTGCCAAAAGGAATGCTGCCTCAACAATTGAAGAAAATAAGGAGACTTCTGACTTCAAGTCGTGGATTAGGTTGGTTGGGAGAAGGGTATGGGTTCAGATAGTGAGGAGGAGTAGAAGGTATAGAGTTGTGTGTAAATCTTTAAATATATCCTTCTTCTGTCAAATCCTTGAGTGATTCATTGAGTGAAAGGATAGCTAGTCCAAGAACTGAACCAGTTATGGGCTTTGTGATGAAGACTAAACAAGGATAATTGATCAAGTAATAAACCTGTCATTTCCCAGAGCATCCACTACTGTTTTGAAACTGTTAATGATTTAACCCAAGAAGCATGACAAAACTTTGGTGTGAATAAAACCTAATCAAGTTCTCTGATAAGATAATAGCAAGTTAATGCCAGTCCAGGTTATTGTCCAAAAAGTATGTTTAGAGGGGGCCTTGGCAGATACCTTGTCAATTACATGTAGGAATAATAGTTTATGAGTGTAGACTATTAGTTCTACCCTTGCCTAGGATTATTTCCACTGATGTTCTGTATAATCTGATTTAGTTCTTTTACTATGTTTTTGTATACCTTTTCTATTTTAGCCAAGAACCTTCCACTTCAGTAGAAGGGTGAGATTTACTCTTTGGAATAAACCTCCATTTGCCACCAGGTCTTTGGACCTATTGATGGAAAGAGTGGCAACTGGTCTTTGGACCAATGTACCTATGTGGTCTTTAGACTAACTTATATAAGTGCTTGGCTGCACAGGTAATCTGGTGGATTATAGATGAGTGTAAGATTTTGATAGCTTTTATACTACAGAACTAGCCTCTATATATACTAATTCTAAGCTGATTATGTAACTCCCTAATAAGGGAAGACTTTCCTAAAATTAGTGGAAGGGTGTGGAAAGAAGTGGAAAATCCTGGAAGCCTGTGGAAGTCACAGTATCACCTTGTAGTTACTAGTGATAAAGAAATAAGCAATATTCCCATGGCTGGTAGTCTTGTGACTGGTCAAGTCACAAAATATTAATAATATGTAAGCCATGCTTCCAGGCTGACCTTGTATGTAATATTCATTATGTAAACCCAGGAATTTGTTGTACATTATAGACTTGAGAACTTGAACCAGTAGTTTGGTGCCATTTTCCATATATAAGTGTTTGGCACCTGGATGTGGTTCCTTGTGGGTCCAAGTAGAGATAGGCAAAAATATAAGCATTTTTGGAGGTTTTTCTTGAGACTGAAGTGCTTGATGATTTAAGAGTTAATTACTTAGGGGTAATTCATTCTTAATGGCCAGCCAAAATATTATAACATTTTTTTGATTGTCCAGATAAGACTGATTTAAAGTGGATTTTTCCTTGGAGGAGAGGTTTTGATTCCTGCATACTGAACCAGTTTGGAAATGACTACCCCTGTTCCCTAACAACCATCCATATGCACATGCATATGACACATACATGCCCTATGCACACATATATGACATGACCGTGCTGTATATACTGATACAACTATACTGTATACACTGACACAACTGTGCTGTATACACCAACACAACTGTGCTATATGCACTGACACAACTGTGCTGTATGCATCGACCAACTGTGCTATATATACCGATACGACTATACTATATGCACCAACATGACCGTGCTGTATGCACCGACATGACCATGCTATATGTTATGGCCCATGCCGCCAAATAAACCCACATTAAACCCCACAACCACCCGCACCATTTCCGGGACCCTTCCGATCGCTCAAAGTCTGAATAACCGATTTCCGGATTTCCGATGCACCATTCCGAGGTTCCGTGTTTCCGAACCTCCGAAGATTCCAAAGTCAAGGTTCCGCTCCTTTGATAGACGATGCGCAGGATCATCGCGTACCTCACTCCTTTGTTCTTCGTTTTATATTGCCCCTTGTACTCTCTTCCCCCCCTTGTCTTTACTCGGTAAAAGATAGTACAAGACTAGATACATGTATATAAGTCACCAGTCGACTGGACTATTTGCCAGTATGAATATCGACTTAATTCTGCATCATAGTTTCCGATTAAGTTCCAGTAAACTTTCCAACTCTCCGAAATTAGGGACAGACGATCGAGGAGGGCGCAACACATAAGTTGAAGCCAAGTCCCTGCGACCTCAAACCACTCGTACCACCCTATACCATGAACAGTCCCAAGACCCCCAGCGCTCCCGACTTTCCGTCCCCATTCCGATTCCGATCCCGAGTCCGCGACCCTTAGTCCCTCCGTCCCCGGAGTACGAACCCCCCTTCAGAAATCATTCGGAACCCTCTGGAAAACCCTCCCGGAAGCCTCTAGCTAAGCGCCGACATGCGGATTTAACACTATATGTGCCAACATGACCATGCTGTATGTGCCAACTTTACCATGCTGTATGTGCCAACATGACCCCATTGTATACACTGACATGACCATGCTGTATGTACTGACATGACTGTACTGTATGCACTGACACAACCATGCTATATGCACCGACATGACCACACTGTATGTGCCAATATGACCATGCTGTATGCACTGACACAACTGTGCAATATGCACCAATATGACTACATCGTATACACTGACATGATGCACCATACATGCTGACATGACCATACTGTATATGCTGACATGACCATGCCATACATGCTAACATGACCATACTGTATATGCCGACACAACTGTGCTGTGTGTGCTGACATGACCATGCTATATGTGCCAACATGACTGCACTGTATGCACTGACACAACCATGCCATATATGCCAACTAGGGAATAGCATGGGTCACACATGGGTCAAATGTAGGTGACCTACACCCAACCCATGGAAAACCTGAACCCATCAACTCATGGGTTTTTTTCCCATGGGACAATGGATATCAGATGTGTGCTACACCTGCACATGTGTGGCAAGTGCATGTCCTACATGTGCACATATAGCACGTGCAGTGTATTCATGTTGTACATATGTGTGTGCAGTGCATGCATGTCATATGCACACATGTGACACCATGGGTTGGGCCAGGTTATAGGTGCTCTCGACTTGACCCACACCCAAGGACATCTGACCTGGTGACCCATGCAGGTTGGCCTAACCTGTGCCATTCCCTAGTGCCGACATGACCATGCCATATATGCCAACAATACCAAACCAAGTCCTTCCTCTATAGGATTGACTTCTTGATCACTGTCACCCTGCTGTTTATACTTGATGTTATCATCAACCACTTCCTCTATGTGCAAAGGCTGAAAGGGAGAGCCAAGATGTCAAAAATGAAATGGCAGGGTGCTAGAGGCGTCATACACTCTTCATTGTAGGACTGTGGGAGTGAGCCAGCTGCTCTTAGCATGGGCTACTGCTCTAGTACAGGGAGTTATAATGATAATAAATGATTACAGATAAGAGATAGGTTCAGAAGATACTGTTAAGCATCAAAGGTGCTAACATTGTATAATCTTGGCACTAGTGTTAGGGAATAGCATATGTTATGCCAACCCACATAGGTCACTGGGTCAGGTGTCCTTGGGTTTGGGTATGGGTCAAGCTGAGAGCACCTGCAACCTGGCCCAACACATGGTATCATGCACGTGTCACACATGCTCATATACGATACAAATGTGCCATACGTGCATGTGCCATATGTACACACATATGAAATGCACATGTTGCATATGTGTAGGTGCAGCATGTACCCAACACCTGTCCACCTATGGGAAAAAGCCCATAGGTTGATGGGTTTGGGTTCCCTATGAGTTGGGTGCAGGTCACCCACATTTAACCTGTGGGTACCCCATGCCATTCCCTAACTAGTGTAATAGCACCTTGAACACAATGTGGATGCAGTTTGGCTTGGTCTAGTGAGCCAAGCAGATGTGGCTGGCTTCAATATGTATACTCTTGCATTATGCCCTCTCTCCATACGGCCACTAGATTTCAGAAGGGTGTTCAAGAGAGTGCCAAGAATGTTGGCCCAAATGTGGATAATGGACACAGAGGAAGAGAAAATATACAAGTCTTTGCTGATCTTCTGAAAGAAGAATAAGAATACATACATCAAATTATGCTACTTTAATAGTCAAAGAAATGGGGATAAATGACCATGATATACAACAGGGTAATGAAAGAAATGTATGCAGAATAAAAAGACATGGAGACAAGATATGAAGAATGGTCAAGCATGACTGAGCATAAGCAAACATACCAAAGCAAAGCAAAATGAAATGCATAAAAGAATAAATGGGAATGGAATGGAATAGAAGATGGGATAGACCAAGTGTAAACCAAATGTACCAAGCTGAGACCAACATACTAGTGACTGATAGATAATGACTTGGTCACTTGTATGCGGGATTAGATGGTAAGATGTTCGGCTGGTATGACCGAGTAAACCGATGCTCAGTAGTGTGTACTTGACATACTTACATGACTAGGCATCTTGTCAAGTCCATGATACCGAGCTCTGGTCCACTTGGCAATACCGACCTACCGACCCTTACCCACATACCAGTGACAAGTTGTTCCTCACTAGCACTTGGTCTCGGCTCAGTACATTCGGCACATCATCTGATTCACTCCTCCCCTCTATCCTTACTATTCTCCCTTTTGCCATCCCTTCCCTTACCCATTTCCTTTCAGGCCATTTGTTATTTATTTATTATTTGGCCATGGCCCCATTGTTTTATCTTCGGCCACTTTTTATTGTTCTATTCTCATCCACTCTCTCATTATTTTATTCTCAGCCATACCTCATTATTCTATTCTCCCTTACATTTCTTATTCTATTCTTGATCACTGTGGACAATACCTCCACATGATTCTTCATACCTTATTGTTCTCCATTCCTTATACCACCCTGTTCCACAACTTGCTTCTTAACCTATATAAGAAGAAAATGTATGTAGATAGTTCTTCACTCTGAATATCAACTTGGTTCACATTCTCTAGTCCTCCCTCCTTCCATCTGAAGTCCCTTCCTTGGGTGTTTTGGAACCATTAATGATTTAACCTGAGAAGCGTGCAAAACTTTAGTGTGATAAAAGCCTGATCAAGTTCTCCGACAAGATGATAGCAAGTGAATGCCAGTCCGGGTTGTTGTCCAAAAAGAATTGTTTAGAGGGGGCCTTGGCAGGTACCTTGTCAATTATGTGTAGGAATAATAGTTTATGAGCGTAAACTATTAGTTCTACCCTTGCCTAGGATTATTTCCACTTGATGTTCTGTATAATCTGGGTTTAGTTCTTTTACTATGTTTTTGCATACTTTTTCTGTTATAGCCGAGAACCTTCCACTTCGGTAGAAGGGTAAGCTTCACTCTTTGGAATGAACCTCGGTTTTGCCAATTGGTCTTTGGACCTCTTGACAGAAAGGGTGGCAACTGGTCTTCGGACCAATGTACCTAAGTTGGTCTTCAGACCGACTTATATAAGAGTGCTAGTTGCACTAGATAATCCGGTGGATTATGGATAAGAGTAAGATTGATTGAATTGACTTTAGTTACGCTACAGAACTAGTCTCTATATATACTAATTCTAAGCTGATTATGTAATCCCCGATAAGGCAAGACTTTCCTGAAATTAGTGGAAGGGTGTGGAAAGGAATGGAAAGTCCTGGAAGCCTGTAGAAGTTATGAGTCACCCTATGAGTCACTATACGAGTCACTAATGAGTCATATTCCCACGACTGGTTGTCTTGTGACTGGTCAAGTCACGAAATATTAATAGTATGTGAGTCGTGCTTCTGGGCTGACCTTGTGTGTAATAATTATCACGTAAACCCAGGAATTTGTTGTACAATTGAGTCTTGAGAGCTTGAACCAGCAGTTTGGCACCATTTTCCATGTGTGATTGTTTGGCGCCTGGCTGTGGTTCCTTGTGGGTCCAAGTAGAAAATAAGCGAAAATTATAAGTGTTATTGGAGGTTTTCCTTGGGCTTGAAGAGCTTGATGATTTAAGAGTTAATTACTTAAAGGTAATTCACTCTTAAATGGCCAGCCAAACATTATAATATTTTTTTGGTAGTCCAGATAAGACTGATTTTAAGTTGGATTTTTCCTTGGAGGAGAGGTTTGGATTCCTACACATTGAACCAGTTGGGAAGTGTCCAGACTTTCAAGGGATCATCCCCTGTTCCCTAACATTGGGTTGGCACTCTTGGCACCCTCCTGGGTCCTTCTTCTGTCCAAATT
>QLPI01009670.1:0-10753 GCA_003314275.1 Chroogomphus rutilus
TATATAAATACAATATATTGAGATTGGTCTCTCAGGGGTGAGATGCAAGTTTGCACCCTACAACCAGATCTTGCACATGCTGTGGGTGAACTTGGCCAGTTTAACTCAAATCCTGGTCTAGGCCATTGGAAGGCTGTCCAACATGTGCTCAAATACCTCAAGGGCACTGCTGATCTTGGATTGACCTATGGTCCTCCTAGCCCTAGTCTCCAGCCAATGCTCCCGGCCTATTGTGATGCAAATTATGCTGGGGATGAGGACAGAAGGTAGTCAATGACTGGTTATACCTTCTTCATTGGTGGAGCTGCAGTGAGCTGGAGCAGCAAGCAATAACCAATTGTGGCCATATCCTTCTCTGATGCTGAATACATGGCAGCCAATTTTTCAGGACAAGAGGCCATATGGTTGAAACAGCTGCTCACTGAGCTTGGCTATCATATCCCACAACTCACCATTGATTGCAACAGCCAGCCTTCAATTGCTATGTCCAAGAATCCTGAGCATCACTCTCGAATGAAGCACATTGATGTGATGTACCATTGACTCAGGGAAAAAGTTGAGAAGAAATTGCTCAAGCTCCAATTTGTACCTACAGATAAGATAGTTGCAGATGTGCTCACAAAGGGACTTGTTAAGATGAAATATAAGAAGTGTAGGACAGGGTTGGGAGTTTGCAGAAATGAAGGGAGACTTCATTGAGGGGGTGTGTTGAGATACACTGAAGTTCCCTTTCATGTTTCCATTTCATATGGCTGGTATTTGGCCAGATATGACTTGTTCTATGTATTACATCTTTGACGTTTTGATCTGATTTTGAATTTAGCTTACATAATAACACAATTTGCACTTTTGTACTCCAACATTTAGGACTCCATACCAGTCACCTCTGCACCTTTAGATCCCTGAGACGGTTACTATGTTTCAGGCTTGACCTCTATGATTTCCTCAGTAACTTCAGTAACTTCCTGTTAGGTATTGGTAATGCCGATAGTGTGGATGGGAATTGGCCAAGTCCTGCAGACTAATCGGGGTGGCTAGGCTTCAACGTACTCATGCATTGTGCCCTGCTTTTCCGTGCATGCTACTAATTTGGACAGAAGAAAGACCTGGAAGAGTGCCGAGAGTGTCAGCCCAAGTAAGGGACTTCAGACAGGAGGAGGGAAGACAAGAAGATGTAAACCAAGCCAATATTCAGAGTGAAGAACTATCTACATACATTTGCTACTTATATAGGTTAAGAAGCAAGATATGGAACAGGGTGGCATAAGGAATAGAGAATAATAAGGTATGAACAATCATGGAGAGGTATTGTCTATAATGATCAAGAATAGAATAAGGAATGTAAACGAAAATAGAATAATGAGATATGGTGAGAATAGAATAATGGGAGGGTGGGTGAGAATAGAACAATGGAAAATTGGCCAAACATAATACAATAGGGCTGTGACTGAATAATAAGTGAATAGCAATTGTCCCAAAGGGAAATGGGTAAGGAAAAGGATGGGGGATGAAAGAATAATAAAGAATAGAGGGATGGTGTAGGGAGAGTGAACCAAATGATGTGCCAAATGTACCGAGCTGAGACCACATACTGGTGAGGAATGACTTGTCACTGCTGTATGGGATTAAATGGTAAGGGTCATTCGGTCGGTGCTGCCGAGTAAACCGGAGCTCAGTATCATGGACTTGACACTTCCACAATTACTCCTATAACCTCCAGGCAACCTCTATGATTCATGTTATAACCTTCATGATCTCCAGATACTATATCTATAACATTGATATCTCAGGGTCCTCCAAACTCATCCTGACCTACAGATTCCCCACATGTCATTTTAGGGACCTCTAGGTCTAGGAGACCTATGTATATAACTCTAGACAAGGCTGTCATGAGAGATGGAGGTGTTTCCAGAATGAACTTCTAGAGACAAAGGGGGTATTTAAATCTAGATGAGGCTTACTTTGATGTAATTAAACTTTTCCAAGGCTCCCATTGACCTCAACAATCTTTAGACAGCTGTAGGAGAAGTAAGGTAGGGGTGAGACTGAGGCAGAAGCTAAGACTGAGCTACATCAGAAGTATTTATATTAGTAAAAGATGGCAGTCATTACAGGAGAGTTTGAATATCTCCAGTTCTATTATTAGCATAAGTACACAGACATAGTATATAGTGTAAGCTTACTGGTAATGGGATTCTTATACTATTTTCTTAGAATTCCCCTATGTTAGATGTGCCCCTTCTTCCTATTGTAATTACTAGATAACTATATAATGAGGGTTCTATTTGTAAGTATCTAATATTGTGAGGGTATTATAGGGTTTGATTTCCCTTTCAGGCCCTGATATAGTAAGTAATAAAACTGTTCACATGTTTAGAAGTTTGGGATCATATATCTAATATAAAATTGATTTAATGTTTGAAATTACCAAAAATATGATGATACCTAGTTTCAAATTCCATCTCTCTATCCTATACTTATGTGACAGATGGGGCTTTGTCTTCTTTGCCACTGTATTAGGGCCCATGCCGCCAAATAAACCCACATTAAACCCCACAACCACCCGCACCATTTCCGGGACCTTTCCGACTGCTCAAAGCCTGAATAACCACTTTCCGGATTTCCGATGCATCAATCCGAGGTTCTGCATTTCCGAACCTCCGAAGATTCTGAAAGTCAAGGTTCCACTCCTTTGATAAACGACGCGCAGGATCATCGCGTACCTCACTCCCTTGTTCTTCATTTTATATTGCCCCTTGTATTCTCTTCCCCCCTTGTCTTTACTCGGCAAAAGATAGTACAAGACTAGATACATGTATATAAGTCACCAGTCGACTGGACTATTCGCCAGTACGAATATCGACTTAATTCTGCGTCATAGTTTCCGATTCAGTTCCGGTAAACTTTCTGACTTTTCCGAAATTAAGGACAGACGATCAAGGAGGGCGCAACACATAAGTTGAAGCCAAGTCCCTGTGACCTCAAACCACTCGTACCACCCTATACCATGAACAGTCCTAAAACCCCTGGTGCTTCCTATCTTTCCATCCCCATTCCGATTCCGATCCTGAACCTGCGACCTTTAGTCCCTCTGCCTTCGGAGTACAAACCCCCTTTGGAAATCATTTGGAACCCTCCAGAAACCCTTCCGGAAGCCTCTAGCTAAGCGCCGACACGTGGATTTAACACACTGCATTTATCCAAGTTCTCCTAAGATGTCAGTACATTGTCTGTGAAGTGATAGGTTGGTTAGTGAAGTTTGGAGACACTTGTACTACTATTTCAGCCTTTCAAAAGGTAATAAACTTGACTATATAACAGATATTAGCTGGGGACAGTATGAAAGGACAATGATCAGAAGACTCGAAGAGGTTAGGAGAATGTTTAGAACAAATTTTTAAGATGGTATTGTTAAGAACTGAAATGACATAGCTGTTATAGTCCTAATGTCAAATCCACATGTAAGGTGCTTATTAAACAGATACCAAAGGATCCCGTGGGTTTTCAAAGGATTCCACAGGGACAGGAGGTTCTGTAGATGAGGGGGGTCAAAGGTTAAAGGGTCAGTTTGTCATAAGTATGGAAGTGACAGAAAGTGGATGATGAAGTGCTAGGACTTAGACTGGCAGTCAACTTGCAACAAAGACTTGGATGACTAGTTGGTGCAGATGCTCACAGTCAAAGGGACTTGGCTTCAACTTATGTATTACACCCTCCTTGATTGTCTGTCTCTAATTTTAGAAAGTCAAAGAATGTGAGTGCAGACACTAAGTCAGAAACTGTCAGGGGATGACCTGTCTATTTTCCTGAGCCAAGCACTAGTCACCCAACCGGCAGACTGATACAGTCTGCCAAAGTCTCAGCACAATGGGACAGCCATGATAGATAAGAGAGACACCTATGGAGGGGAGGACCAAGGAATGGGAGTTGTGAGAACTTGACAGACTCGCCCCCATGGGCCAACGACCAGCCAACCTTCCCATCATGTACCGAGCCAAGACACCGAGGCCCTAGGCCAGGCTCCTGGGGTCAGGCCTGCGGGCATTCAGTAGATTGTACTGCCGGAACCAGAGGAAGGGTAGCATATGATAGAGAAGCGATGTGTGGGTACAGGGTATATAGAGTGCAGGACTTGCTAGCAATGGGACTTAAGTTTTCCTCTTAGGATTTCCCCCATTGCTAGGTAAAGTCCCTTTCCTTGTATGTATGCAAGAGTAATCAAGACTTAGGATTTCTCCCATTGCTAGGCCCTGCGTGATATCCCTCAGGTGCCGCTGGGGTTGCCCTTACAGAAACTAGGATGCAAATTAAGTCGATATTCGAACTAGCAAACAGTCCAGTCAACTGGAGGTTTATATACATGTGAACTACCTTGTACTTTCTACAATCCAGTCAGAAGATAAGGGAAGGGGAAAATACAAGGGGCAAATAGAAATCAAAAGAACAAGGGGAACAAGGTACCCAGGAACCTCAGAGGTACCCACCATGGAAAATGGGATTGCAGTACTATAGAATTGGAGGATTGTGGAAATTTGGGATTACAGAGTGGCAGGCAGAGAATCAGTTTCAAGCAATGCAGCCAGAAAATCATTGGAGGAAGGTGGGACAGTAGCATGACTGCTAGTTAGATTGATCTAAGACACAGACCATAACACCTAAATGTAAATCTCCCAATGTAGAAACAATGATAAGGCTCATAGTAGGGTATGGCTTCAACTTATATGCTACACCCACGGGACTTTACTGAACTCTAATTCTGTAAGGACAGACAGAGTTCATAAAAGAAAGACAAGATAAATGGAAATAAAATGGAAGTGAATGGGAGAATCTTAGTTGATTTCTGACTAAAGAACAGACTAATGAAAGTACAAGATTTTATACTACTTTCTTATCTATTAAGAGTCTAAGTAAGAGTAACTGGACTTCTATACTAGATGAGAAAGGCAAAGATTGAAATGTGAAATGGAATACTAATGTCCCAATCTTGATTTCTCTGAGGCAGTGCAGAAAGACATATCATTCCATTGTCTAGCAGAGCTACCCTATTGTTAAGCACCAAAGGTGCCAATATTATATGATCTCAGGCACTAGTATAATAGCACCCTTGAACATAATGTGGATGCAGTTTGGCTCAGTCCAATAAGCTGAGCAGACATGGCTGGCTTCAACATAGTCTTGCATTGTGCCCTCTCTCCAAAAGGCCACTGGATTTCAGAAGGTTGTTTAGGAGAGAACTGAGATTGTTGGTACCAAACATGGATGATGGACTTGGAGAAAGAGCAGATATACAAGTCTTAGTTGATATTCAGAATGGAGAATACATACATGATGATGTGCTACTTTTATAGTCAAAAGAATGGGGATGGATGATCATGATATGCAACAGGGTAGCATAAGAAATGTATGTAAAATAAGAAGACATGGAGACAAGATATGAAGAATGGACAAACATGTCTGGGCATAATGTTATGGCCCATGCCGTCAATAAACCCACATTAATCTCCATAACCACCCGCACCATTTCCAGGACCTTTCCGACTGCTCAAAGCCTAAACAACCGCTTTCTGAATTCTGTTGTATCAACCTAAGGTTCTGCATTTCCGAACCTCCGAAGATTCCAAAGCCAAGGTTCTGCTCCTTTGATAAACGACGCACAGGATCATCGCATACCTCACTCCCTTGTTCTTCATTCTGTATTGCCCCTTGTACTCTCTTCCCCCCCTTGTCTTTACTTGGCAAAAGTTAGTACAAGACTAGATACATGTATATAATGTAGAAAGCTAGAACATATAGCTCAGTCGAGTAAGTGGAATACGACTATGTATTTAACAATACCTAGAATATATAGCTACATATAATGAGTGTATGTGAGTCTATATTAAGTATATAATGTGAGTATCTCACCTCAGTCGAGTAAGTGGAATGCGACTGAGGAGATACAAACTGTCTACGGTGATTGTATACTATGGTGAATGTGGAACATGTGGAATGGTGTGGAATGTGACAATAAGGTAAAAAGTATGTGGGAGTGGAACTTGTGGAATGCAACACAATGACATGTGATTGATGAGTACCTACAGATTTCAACATATAAGTCACCAGTCGACTGGACTATTAGCCAGTACAAATATCGACTTAATTCTGCGTCGTAGTTTCTGATTCAGTTCTGGTAAACTTTCCGACTTTCCGAAATTAGGGACAGACGATCAAGGAGGGCGCAACACATAAGTTGAAGCCAAGTCCCTGCGACCTCAAACCACTCGAGCACACTATACCATGAACAGTCTTAGACCCCCCGGCACTTCCCTTTTTCTGCCCCTTTCCGATTCCGACTGTGAACTTGCAACCTTTAGCCCCTCCACCTCCGGAGTACGAACCCCCCCTCGGAAATCATTCAGAACCTCCGGAAATCCTTCCAGAAGCCTCTAGCTAAGTGCCGAAATGTGGATTTAACACATAAGCAAACATACCAAAGCAAAGTGAGTGCATAAAAGAATAAACAGAATGAAAAGGAATGGAAGATAGGATAGACCAAGTATAAAGTGAACATACTGAGCTGAGACCAACATACTAGTGACTGGTGGATAATGACTTGGATACTTGTATATGGGATTAGATGGTAAGACTTTTGGCTGGTATGACTGAGTGAATAAAAGCTTGGTAATATGTACTTGACACTTACAAGGAACATAGCAATAGAGCATATGACAAAAATAGTAATAGTGAAGCAGAATTGTAAATAAGCAAAGTGGAGCAGAATATAAAAGGGAACCTAAAGGAGATATAAAGGTGAAGTGAACAAATGTAATACTAAAAACAGATGTGCAAGCATATGGAGGGATGAATGTAATGGGTAGAACAAATAGAATGTTGCATGCAATGCCAAGATGGAATAGGGTGGATATACAAGGTGCACAGGATCAAGTGTGGTCTGGAGCATAGGGCTAGAATGTTGAATAGGCTGAGTAGACTGGATTGAATAGTTGGGAATAACAGCATAGTGGATTTTAATAGGTACCAATACTGACACTAGTAGAGGACAAGTAGTTTAGTCAGATTAAGTCCAGAAATAACTATGTTGAGTTTATCAAAAGAGACAGGCCTTATAGAATAATATGGTTGAAATTCTAGAGTTATTGATGTCAAAGCCTTCAATTTTGACTTTTTTTTCACTCATTCACTGTCAGCAACAAAACTATTTGAATGAGACCTGGGATAATCATATCTCAGGAAGTTCCACATTAATATATTAAATTATTTTGTACTACAAGATAGCTGAGATCCTAGAGCATATGTCATAATATTTCTATGATTTTAAAAATTAAATTAAATTTCCTATTAGATATACAATCTAAAACTTCCAAATGTTACTTACTGTAGGCACATGAGAAGGGCTGTATCCCTCATCAGACCTATCAGTAGGAAGATCTATAGTAACACCTTTGGTTGCCCTCACAATAGGTAGTTGTCCTCCAACTTCCTTTGAATTATCTCCCACTTCTTACTTCAAACTAACTGATCAACTCAACCACCTATCAAATACTCCATCCCCATCTCTGAACCATGCTAGATGGAGTGATGAGCCTGATCACCTCAAACCCAAAACACTAAGCAACCACCTATCCATTATAAATTATTCTTAGTACATCTGAATCTGAATCTATAGGGACACTGGCCATCAAACTCAAGATTCTCTTCTCTAGCAAAATGTTACATTCACCAAACCCTGGAGCACTCAAAAAACATCATCCACACACAGAAGCTGCTGAAGGAAGACTACACAAATACACTACTTGTGGTATAATATGCCCCTCTCAGCAGCTCAATCTAGTCCTCTACACAAAGGAGAATCACAAGAATAATCATACAGTATTCTTTCTAGAGTGCTTTGGTTGGTATCTGACAAGTGAAGAGTCTATTATACTGATCCATAAATAAAAAGAGGAATGAGATAAGAAGCCTGATGAACAGGTACAGAGGCAAGAGGTGAGAGTTGATCAAAAGGATGTGAAGGTTGCAGTTGAAGCTGAATGGAAAGAGATGGTACAAATGTACAAGGAGGCCATTTTAGAGTGAAACACTAAACATCAGAGGCTGCAGGTTGAGGAAGTTCAGGCTAAATGCCTTCACAAGAAGGAAAGTATGCTCCTGAGCCCAAGCTTCAAGTTGAAAGGCCAGAGGATGATTCCAAATGGTCCCTCAACAATATTGAGTGGTGGTGGTAAAGACTGAAATCCCACGAGTGTGAAAAAGACCAGTTTCGGAGACATCTGATATACTACTGTAGATTTGTTATAACATCTTGTTGTATCACATTTTAATTTTATAAAAAAATAATATATACAGTCGTGGACACTCAAAGTCCGCTTTTTTGATTCCGAGAGAATGGCTCATGTAAATATTTTAATTTTTACAGAATCAGATTCACACTCTGAAAAGGAGTTAATTTAGCATTTTTTTGGATTTTTACCGATAATTTTAGGGGGTGGCCAAATTTTGGGACCAAATTTCCAGTGATTGGTGTGGGTATTGGAAACCCGCAGTAGCCTGGGTTGTGGCTGATGTAATCGAGGTTCAGCGCCAACATCGCTTACATCAGCTTGGTGTCAAATACACACATACCCTCCATCGGCCTGCCCACTGCGCGACGCTACCAACCTTCGACGGACGGACACTACTACATACCCAACGTCGGCCAAGTGGACCGGACGCTACCACATACACATACCCTCCGTCGGCCTGCCCACTGCGCGATGCTACCACATACCCAACGTCGGCCGCATGCGGCGTGTGCATGTCGTATGTGACGCGTGCGTAACGTATGCGAACACATACGATGCGTGCGTAACGTATGCGAACACATACGACGCGTGCGTGTCGTATGCAAACACATACGACGCGTGCATGTCGTACGCGAACCCATCGTATGTGTGCACATGCAGCCGACGTTGGGTATGTTAATGAGTCAAACATCTCATTCCCATCTGTTTCCTTTTCATCTGCAAGCGTGGAAGGTGTGACACCTTAATTATTTTTGTTTCACCCATCTCACCCAGAATTTGCTTGAAAGCTGAATCTCTGGATGTTAGGATTCATTGGCAGGCCTTCATTTCTTTTAGTTGCTAAAGCCTGTCTAATGCACTCGTTCAATGATAGTCAACCCCTTCTTGAGTCCTTTTGCTTTTGGGCTTTTAGTTGTGGCACATGCATCTGGGCAGAGCAGTCAGGTCTCGCCTGGGCTGTACATGACCATACCTGACCCTGACTGCATTGGGGTTGCTGGTAGCCCCATCCTGCCTCCTGGGAAGCCCAGGTACACTTGCCTCTGTGTGTATGTCGTCTATACCTAAGGCAGATGTGTACCTGGGTGCACCTGAGGTAGGATGCTGTTTGCATTGGGGTTGCTGTTTGCATTGGGGTTGCTGGTAGCCCCATCCTGCCTCCTGGGAAGCCTAGGTGCACTTGCCTCTGTGTGTATGTCGTCTATACCTAAGGCAGATGTGTACCTGGGTGCACCTGAGGTAGGATGCTGTTAGCATAAGGGTTGCTAGGTCTATAATATTATTCCTCTGCCTGTGCTTTTACCTCTTCCAAAGCCTTCATGGCTTTCTCTGAGACACTCCGTTCTTGATCATCAGCTCTAACATAGAAAGCTAATCCATGAAGTCTTCTTGCTGTGATAACAGTTCTTCCAATGCCTCATCATCTTCATCATTATCCAGATCAGTGTAATGCTCATCCTCATGTTGTAAGCTTGTTTTCATTGAATCAAAATGGATGAGGAGCTCAAGATCATTATCGTCCTCATCCAATTCAGATTCAAATCTATTGCCTTCAGGACTTGGGGCAGAAGATTGGGGTAGAGTGGGGTTATGAGATGATTCTGTAGGGGCTGGAGATGCTTTGGGCTGGTTCCAAAGTCCAGATAAGTTCCTAGATTGCTTCTGTTACTTAGATTTTTGGCTGAGCATGATGTTGCTGTAATCAGAGTTTCGGAGTTTGAATGTGAAATAATGTGTTGTTGAATGTTGATTTTTTTACGGAATCATATTTGCATACTTAAAAGGAAGCATTTGGCAATTTTTCAAGATTTTAGGACAAAATTTAGGGGGGTGGCCAATTTTTGGAGGTCAAAATGGAAAAATTGCTGAAATCAAGGAATCGGCTTGTGAAAATATCATTGTAATAATTTTAAAACATCCATTCTATACTAATAAAGGTATCCCAATAAATTCCAGAGCTTTAGAAATGAGTCACCAAAATAAGCGGACTTTGAGTGTCCGCGACTGTACAATCCTAACTACACTTTATTGTGTTCTGTCTATTCAAAATTTATAAATAACAAAGTGTTGTGGTGTCTATATGGCAAAAGTCAAAGTAATGTGGCTCTTCACTTGTAGTTACACTTTCATCCAATACTACTGTAGATTTGTTATAACATCTTGTTGTATCACATTTTAATTTTATAAAAAAATAATATATACAATCCTGACTACACTTTATTGTGTTCTGTCTATTCAAAATTTATAAATAACAAAGTGTTGTGGTGTCTATATGGCAAAAGTCAAAGTAATGTGGCTCTTCACTTGTAGTTACACTTTCATCCACATCGTCTTACAGTTATCAAGGAAAGTTCAGAGGCTTCACTTTTCAGAATTTCGGCTAATCCTACCTCTTTTCGGCAATATGAAAAACCAGAACATTGATGGAAGGGATTCACAGGTGACTATATATAATATCACTCAGTACATCA
>QLPI01009685.1:0-15874 GCA_003314275.1 Chroogomphus rutilus
AATTAACAATATCCCTGAATATTTCCATGATTTATCCTATCAAATCCAACTACTTTGAGGCATATATACTGTATGTGCAAATACACATATATGTCATCAATCTTCACCAATATTATCCATATTTGAGCTTTTCTATTGCCTGTTTTGATGATGCTATCAAGAAACTATTATTCTATTATTCTATTTATCTACTATTTTTTCATATTTTCTAGTCATTGTTCAATACCTTTTGCCCTCCCATCCTGGTGTCTACCCCAGTGAAGTGCTTATGTGGAGGAAAAGGCATTACATGAGGTCATGGTTAGCAGATATTGCTGTCTATAGAGAGCACTGCATCCCACAATTGTGTGTTTTAATAAGCATCTCTTCTGTTAATAATTTACTTATTGAGTAATGTCATTACCAGTTTACAGAGAGCCTAAAGCAGTACTACTCACATCTCTCTGTAACCTGTTATTTTGACCATATCCAAACATGACCTCAAGTTTACTCTATGGCAGATTTAATGGTCCCACCATTCTCTCTTGTTTCTTTTGACACTGGGAATGTACCTACACTGAACTGCACTGTGAATCCACTGGAGAAGAAAGAGAAAGCATCCAAGGTTGTGGCTGATGCAGTTGTTGAGGCATCCAAGGCTAATAGAGCACCTGAAGTTCCTGAAATTGATGGGAAGAAGGCTGGGAAAAAAAGACAAGAAAGAGCTAAAAGAGAAGAAAAATGAAGGAGCAGCAAAGGGATATTTCAGTGGTAAGAAAGTAAGCAGTAAAGGTAGTGGAGGTATATCCAGTGAGCCCTTGGCATCCATTCCCTCTATGATTGACCTATGTGTTTGTTAAGAATGCAAGTGATGAGGTTCTTAAGTTATATCTTGGCAAGGCTGTTACTTTACATAGTTTGGAATAGGGCTTGGCTTCAGCTTATGTGCTGCGCCCTCCTGTCAGGCACCAGAAATGCCAATGATGCATGGGCCAAGTACTATTGCAATAGTACTGACTTTATGATGCTGGCAGGAATCAGCCAAGTCCTGCAGACTGATTGGGGTGGCTTGGCTTCAACATTCTTGTGTATTGTGCCCTACTTTCCATGTGTGCCACTGATTTCAGACAGAAGAGAAACTTGGGAGGTGCTGAGAGTGTCGACCCAAGTAGAGGACTTCAGATGGGAGGAAGGAAGATAAGAAGGCATAAGCCAAGTTGATATTCAGAATGAGGAAATGTCAAGTACACAATACCAAGCCCTGGTTCACTCAGTAGTACTAACCAAATGACCCCTACTGTTTAATCCCACATGCCAGTGACAAGTTACTCTTCACTAGTATATGGTCTTGGCCCGGTACATTCAGTTCATCATTTTGGTTCACTCCCTTCATCCCATCCCCTCTATTCTTGTTATTCTTCTATTCACCATCTTTCCCTCACCCATTTTCCCCTTGAAAAATTTATTATTCACTTACTCTTTGGTTGCAGCCCTATTGTTTTATATTTGGCCACTTTCTATTGTTCTAATTTTCACCCCACACTCCCATTATTCTATTCTTGGCCATTAGAGGGAATTGAAGAAGAGTCCAAAGCCTCGGATGCTTTGGAAACCAAGGAATAGAAGCAAGGCCTCTGACTCTAGCACCAGTTGTTTGCATTGAACACCAACAGTGCCCATGGAGTAAAACAAACAATGCATCCACCCTCTTAGGAATTTGAACACCCATGACCAATTGTTGAAGAATTTCGACCCATTTCCTTGGAAACACCTCCAACCCTCCAAAAATCTGTCAGATTTTAGTTGCCCAGATACCATATGCTCACCTGCTACGATCTATTGATTGACAGGGGATTGAGTACTACTTGTTAGATCTTTATCCCAACTGATTCTTGGTACCATCGAGCCCACAGTTTCACTCAGTGCTCAATCCAACCCTCTGAAAACTCCACTCAGGAAAAACATGACCATCGCAGAACCTGTACCATCCCTCAGACAAAATGGTACCATGTGTAGATTCCCTCTTAGACTAGAACCTATTAATAACATGTTAATTTCTATTGAACCATTGACACAGTTCAAAACCGAGACTCGAAATTGCAGGACATTCTCCAAATCCTGATGACACCACTGCCATCCAAGTGACGATCTGGTGACCAACTACCATGACCACCATGACCACCACGACCACCATGACCATACCGACCACTACAACCCATGTCTGCCACAACCACCATGACTCTGACCATGGAGAAACTAGTTAGACAATGGGTCATCTACTCTAGAGAAAGGGAAAGCAACCGGAAGCTAACCTATATCAACTTAAGGAATCAGTCAGGAATCCCTATCCGACCCCCAAACTTCTGACACTAACTAGGAAAAACACATGACATTAACAACCAACATACAAACACCCTTCACTAACCCTGGCCTGACCTAAGGCCTTTCTCCAAACCCTCCTATCCCTTCACCTCACCCCAAACCCAATACGACCCCCTCGCCCTCAAAACATCTGCCCCCCCCCCACCCGAGTCACCCATTGGAGCTGCCTGACCCTCCGCCCATCAAAAAAACGAGCAACCAATCCACGTCATCCAAGAATGTGGCATCAAGTCCAACCTCCAGCAGATCTTCTTCCAGAAATGATAATAATGCACCAGCCAGGACCCTTCCCAGCCTCAAATCCCCCGAATGATCTCCTATAGTCGTCATCAAATGGGACAGACAACGGTCATATTGCACAAGAAGAGTCCAGAAGTAGTGCAAATCCTCTTGAACATTATCCAAGCGAGTAGGTGGACAAATGATCAAGTACTTCCGATCCACCCACCTCCACCACTGGACCACCAGAGGTCATGTTCCACTCTGGATCCCAACAATGAACACCCCCAGACAATGACCGCTTCAAAAGGTAGTGATTGGCGCGGGTATTGGAAACCCACGCGGGTAGCGGGTACAGGTAGCACGGGTAAGGGTCAGGGTCAGGATTTCCAACCCGGCCCAAACCTGTACCCGTTCACAGGTATACTTATATAAGCGAGGTTCAGTGCTAACCTCACTTATATAAGCAAATTTAGCGCTGGCACCCACCCCAAGCCGTACGTTGTCCAGCCTGTTGTTGTTATGTCTACTCACATCTGTGTAGGGAGATCCTGATATGTGTCCCGGAGTGAGTCGCTCTGTACACCTCTGATGCTTCCCTTTTCTTACTGTGTCGCAGATGCTTGGCACGATTGACGAAAGAGGCACATTCACATTGTATGACTGTTCAGGATTGTCTATTGGGAATAGTAGTATATAGATAATGTATATGAATGGTACAGTACAAGATTGGTAATTCTAAGTAAGGAGAGAGAAAGTAAAATGATACGGTGACAAGAAAAATGCTTGGGTGCATCCCTTTGAGGGAATGACAAAAGTAGTTTAGCTCTATCAAAATATGGGCAGAATACGTGATAATATCTGGGCGGATACCACACAAATATAAGTTTCAGAAGGAAAATAGAAGGCGTGAAGGAGACAGCGAGACGAGTGAACTTAATAGTATAACAAGGGATGCGACCGGAAAGACAACAAGAAGATGATGGAGCTTTTGAATCTTGCCAAGTGAGTACATTTCTGAGAAAAATAATACTTGGGAGGGGGAATCTGCAGAAGAAAAAAAGATCAGACAGCAGAACGATGTTGAGCATGAATGTGCACTACCTTTGATTCCCACAGCCACCAGCACTTTACAGAGAGATTCTATTCCTCTGCACACATGTTCGTCAGGGACACTAGTCCTAGGGTCATTCAAGTTGTCGTTAAACACCTCAAGGGCCCAGGGACCACTATATCCCGTTTTTCATACTGCCTCTGCAAACTCTTTGACGGGCAGATAGGCTCCTTGGGAGGTCTCAAGAGGGAAAAGTCGATACGAGCGGACTGGTACGGTCCAGAGAGTGACTTCGGTTTGCATATTTTACAGAGTGCGATGATTGGGAATGTGCGCGGAATCCATTCACGCGTAGCTACGTTGTATAAGTTGTACTTCAAGCCATGATTTTTGACAACAGCCTGTTTGTCACACGGAAACTTGCATTCCCGGTAATGTGACACGAGAAATGATTTTGTGTGAGATGCTATTGTTATTCCTTCAAAAGGCGATTGTGAGGAGAAGAATTTTTGAAGGGCCGGGTACTTGCTCAGAATTGGTGTCACAACTGAAACACAGCAACAGTGCAAGACTCTGGATCGAGAGTGGCTTGTAAGCGCAGATTACTGCACGAAGCACTTGGATAAGAATGCTCCGTTCCTCTGTATCTGCAGAATCGTATGCCGCCTGCAAGATGGTGCTGTAAAGATGGTCAAATTGGGCTGTTTTCCCATGTAGGCTTGCCATAGAATTTTTCGTCACCTTCGTGAGACGCAGTCGCGCATCACCCCCACTGTCCACATATTCACAAACAGTTGCGGCATAGATGAAAAGTTTGCCATAACGATCGACAAGCGCATCAAGCTCGTGTTTCGGTGGCCATTCACCTGATGGTGTCTCAGAGTATCCTTGACTCGTTGCTATCTCCCGTAAATGTTCCCTTGTATAAATTCTGATGTCCGCGCTCACGATATTCTCCTCAACATCGTGAAGGTGAAACTTTGATGATTCTGTGAAATCTACTCGACCGAAAGTATTCCGAATTTTTTGTTCAGGACGGCTGGTAATGAAGAATTTTATAGGTAGAAGGGATGAGTGCTGAGAGATGATATCGAGCATCTTGGCGACCTTGGATTGATTGGCACATTCATCCAAAGCATCGATGATAACAACCACAGGTCTTTTGGCAAGATCATTTTCGGCCACCTTGACAGGGGTAAAGATGAGGTAGCGAAACTGAAGTTCCATGCGCCGAATTCCAGCATCAGGGTCTTCTTTTAGAATCTGCGATAAAGCAAGAGACACAGAAGAGAAACGTCGAGCAAGCTTGTAAGCTATGGTGGGAAATATCCGGTCTGCAGTTTCCTGCTGGCTATGACAGTCAGAATAATAGTTTCGAGCCAAACGATAAGTAGTGTTGTGCCAAAACCCGCAGGTAAGAAAAATACCCATTGTGGGTCACGGGTAAAAGCAATACCCGTTAAACCTGCGGGTACCCGTACCCGTACCCGCAATAACCTGCTACCTGTTGCTAAGGGTACGGGTACAGGTAGGCACAAAATACCCGGGGGTTACCCGTGCCAATCACTATCAAAAGGTGACCCGCTACAAAAGGATCAAAAGAAGAAGACTACTACAAGGGCACCACACACCATAATAATCACAGAGCCTAATGGCGCGAGCATGCAGAGTCCCCAACTCATCATCGAGGACATGCAAATACAGCAACTCAATTCCCAAACCCCCCTCTGGCCTCACACCATAAAGGGAGATATGGGAATAGTCTCCAAGGTTTTCCAAAGGTTGAGAATCTCCATTCTCCATTGAGGAAAGACTCCTCCCAGTTCTACAGACATCCCTGTTATAGGCAACTGGACCATCAGCACTTATTGATCGACAATCATCCCAGAAAACAAACAGGAAGCTCCCACAGTCATGTCCATCTTAATTACCACCTTGACTAAGCTTAGGACCTTGAGGGCTCAGTCCTAGTGAGGGGATACTGTTATGGCCCATGCCCCCAATAAACCCATATTAGTCCTCTACAACCACCCACATCTTTTCTGGGACTTTCCGACCGTTAAAAGCCTGGAACAATCACTTTCCACAAATCTGTTGCATCAACCCGAAGTTCTGAAATCCCAAACCCCTACAATTCTGTGACCTAGGTTCCACTCCTTTGATAAACGATATGCAGGATCATCGCGTACCTCACTCCCTTGTTCTTTGTTCTCTATTAGCCCCTTGTACTCCTTTCTCCCCCTTGTCTTTACATGGCAAAAGATAGTACAAGGATTAGTTACATGTATATAAGCCCCCAGTCGACTGGACTATTTGCCAGTATGAATATTGACTTAATTCTGAGTCATAGTTTCCAATTCAGTTCTGGTAAACTTTCCGACTTTCTGAAATTAGGGACGGATGATCGAGGAGGGTGCAACACATAAGTTAAAGCCAAGTCCCTGCAACCTCGAACAACTCGAACAACTAGTTGTACAACCTAATACCACGAACAGTCCTAAGCCCCCGGTGCTTCCTGTCTTTCTGCCTCTTCCATTTCTGTCTGTGAACCTGCGACCTCTAGTCCCTCCACCTCTGGAGTACTAAACCCCCTCGGAAACCATTTGGAAGCCTCCATAAACCCTTGTGGAAGTATCTAGCTAAGTGCCTGATACATGGATTTAACAGTGAATGGTGTGAGGGGCAACAATGGTTAGGTGACTATGGTTGGCCAGGCTTTCCGGTCACAATTGTATGCCATCATTCTGCATCATTTGGCTTCTGTTGTCCTAAAAGGGCTAGAAACCCACCTCAACCTGCCTTATGGGTACAGGTTTGGGCCAGGTTGGCCAATCCTGACCCTGACTGTATTGGGGTTGCTAGTAGCCCCATCCTATCTCCTGGGAAGCCCAGGTGTATTTACCTCTGTGTATATGTCATCTATACCTAAGGCAGATGTGTATCTGGGTGCATCTGAGGTAGGATGCTGTTTATATTGGGGTTGCTAGTAGCCCCATTCTGCCTCCTGAAAAGCCCAGGTGCATGTGCCTCTGTGTGTATGTCATCTATACCTAAGGCAGATGTGTACCTGGGCACACCTGAGGTAGGATGCTGTTTGCATTGGGGTTGCTGGTAGCCCCATCCTGCCTCCTGGGAATCCCAGGTGCATTTGCCTCTGTGTGTATGTTGTCTATACCTAAGGCAGATGTGTACCTGGGTATAACTGAGGTAGGGTGCATTTGCATCACCAGAGCTACAAGTGGTATCCATGTCAACACCTGGGCCCTAGAACCATAAAAGTTTTAAGGCTTACCCCATCTCTAGGGTATTCTTTGGTAAATACCCCTCAAGAGGAGGCAAAGCAAGTCTACCTCCGAGGTAAAACTTGATTGCCTCATGTAAATCATCATGCCTACATGGGTTGGGATCCTCAGAATGGCTGCTAGAAAATGTGGCTTTGTTGTACTAACTTGTCAACTTTCTAGAGAGAGCAGAAGAGTCAACTTTCTGGCCAGAAAATATAAAAAACTTTAGTATTAGGTGTCAAGCGCCGGATTCTGACGGACTTCGGTACTGCCGAGGGGTGTTGTCGAAAAGGTCGGGCGGACTATGGCCAAGTCCTGCAGGCCAAGAGTAGTGGCGTTGGCTTCAACGTACTCGTGCGTTGCGCCCTACTTGCCGTGCGTGCCACTGTATTTGCAACAGACAGATACTCAGGGGGATGCTGGAGATGCCGGCCTGAGTCGAGGACTTAATAGAAGAGAAGAAGGTAGAAGGGCCTAAGCCTAGTCGATACCCAGAATGAGGAAGTATGTACATCCATGTCCTACTTATATAGGTTAAGAAGCGACATGTGGAATAAGGAATGTGGGACAACAAGGTATGTAGAGCATGTGGTTGTTGTCCACAACGAACAAAATTAGAACAAGGAATGCAAAGCGGGGATAGAACAATAAAGGACAATATAATAGGATCGTGAATCGAAATGGAACAATAGGGAGTGGCCGGATATAAAACAACGGGGTCGCGTCCGAGGATAATACAAGGACGGGGAGTCCCGAGGTGAAACGAACCGAGGAGTGCGGATGGCGAATGTGCCGAGCCGGGACCGACGCACCAAGTGTTATGCAGGCAACGTGGGCACTTGGTCGTGGATATAGGATGATTGCTCAGTCGGCACTGCCGGCGGATGGGTCTCGGTACGTGGACTTGACATTAGGTCAATTTATACCCACTGTGGGTGGTGGGTAAGTGCAATACATGTTGTGGGTTGTGGGTAAGAACAATACCCATTGTGGGTCGTAGGTAAAAGCAATACCTGTTGAACCTGCAGATACCCATACCTATACCTGCGATAACCTGCTACCCATTGCTAAGGGTAAGGGTATTCTCGGGTACAGGTACAGGTAGACACAAATACCCAGGGGTTACCCATGCCAATTACTAGTTTCTATGCTCGGTCATTATGGCTGAGGTTTCCATATCTTGTTTCCATACCGTATTCCTTTTGTATACATTTCTTATACTACTCTGTTCCATGTCAAGGTCTTCTATCCCTGGTTCTTTGACTATAAAAGTAGCATACTTTATGCATTTATTTCTTTGTTCTGATAATCAACAGCAATCATCTGTATAACTCTTACTCTCCTCATCTAAGTCCAAACTTGGGCTGATACTCTTGGCATTCTCCTGAGTACCTCTCCCAAAGTTTAGTAGCCTTACAGCAGAAGGGTGCAATACACAAGCATGTTGAAGCCAGCCACATCCATTCAGTCTGTGGGACTAGGCTGATACCCTGCCAACATTACTATGTCACTAGTGCTTGGCTTACATAGTCTCAGCATCTTGGTGCTTGACATATAGGTACTTTCATATCACTGTAAAGCTAAACACAAAAGTTTCAGTCTTTATCATGAAGCACTCTCATGAATATTAAAGGTCACTACCTAAACACAAGACTGCTATAAAGAGTAAGTCAGAAAGGTCAGATTTACAGAAAATTTGATACTCACTTCAGTCTTTGTTACAAAGCACTAAAGTGGCTGAGCATCCTAGCAGACTACTTATATATATGAAAGGATAATAAGAACAAAGGTATATGTCGAAAAAGGAGTGAAAATGGAAAAAGGATAATAATAGAAAAGAAAGAAAGCAATGGAAAAATATGACAATGGTAAATGGTCAATCAGAGTAAGTGTTAGGTCTGGATCTAGATCACATACCCCAATCTTTATAACAAATATAACTCAGTTGAGAAAAGGGATATCAACTGAGGTATAGTACGTAGGTCTGCGTATACTTATACGAGGGAAGAAAAAACAATAAGGGGTCATGACAATAAGGAATCAAGAATGGGAAAAAGGAAAAAACAATGGGGATGAGAACAATCGACGAGTCATTTAGTTAAGAACAATGGAAGGAAAACAAGGATTCTGAGCCCATGCTAGCCTCCATTTACAACACTCCCCCTGGCTAAGTGGGCTCCTTAGGATCATATAGTCGAAGGGCGAGGCAATGTTTCTCATGGTTAATACAGGAGAGTTGCTTCGTTAACATGTCAGCAGGGTTATCAGTGGATGCTACTCGTCGAACGTCAATATCGCCATCTTCAACGTGTTCACGAATGTAGTGATAACGAATGTCGATGTGTTTGACCCTGGCGTTATGTTTCGTGTTCTTTGTTAATGAGACTGCACCTGCATTGTTGTTCCAAAGGATTGCTGGACGTGGCTGGGGATACCCTACTTCATCCATAGCTGAGTACATCCATAGTGTCTGTTTCATTCCTCTTGTGAGAGCCATGTATTCAGCCTCCGTAGTGGAGAGAGCGACGGTGGGTTGATATTGAGTTCCCCAAGCCGTTGGTCCACCCGCCTGGACAAAAACATGTCCTGAGCATGATCGGCAATTGTCCAAGTCTCCTCCGTAATCTGCATCTACATAACCTATTGGCCTCAGATCTTTGTTGCTTCCTCCATAGGTAATTTTGTAATTGATCATGCCTTTAATGTATCGCAAGACATGCGTTAAGGCATTCCAATGTGTCCGTCCTGGGTTGGAAGCGAATTTGGAGAGGGTAGACACAGCGTATGATAAATCTGGGCATGTAGCGATTTGAGCATACATAATCGAACCAAGAAGCTCATGATAGGGTTTGTTTGCCATGAAAATGCGGTCTTCCACTGTAGTTGGTCCCATGGCTCGTGTAAGGACTATTCCTGTTGGTAGGGGTGTTCCACATGGATTGCACTCGGCCATTCCAAACCTGTCCAGGACACGCTCTAGATATGCACATTGTGAAATGCTGATTGTCCCTGCCCTTCTGTCCCTATCGATCTGAATACCTAGAACTAGGTTGGCTTCGCCTAAGTCTTTTGTCTCATACGTCCAGCCTAGTTCTTCTTTTGCATGCTCTGCTTCCTCCTTTGATGAAGATACACCTGTCGTGTCATCCGTATAGGTACTGGTAATAGTAATGTCATTGTTGGCATGTCTTGACCGAACGGCTGGGTCAGCTTTGGATTTATAATATCCTAGTTCTCCCATCTCCTTGTTTAGTGCTTCTGCCCAGTTATACGCGCCATCCATCGTCCCATATAGTGTTTTGTTAAGTCACCCTACCTTTCCCTCTACTCTTGCCCCATCTGGTAGTTCAATATGTGTTATTGCCTGTGGGTGTGAGTTCAGGTATGCCACCACATAGTCAACCTGCCAGGCTTCCATATCTAGAGCTGCTGCAATGGCAAGATTCATATGCAATGATTCATATCTCACCACCGATGCATAGGTCTCAAAGAAATCTACCCCAGGTATCTGTGTGAAACCTTTTGCGACCAAACATGCTTTCCATGCAATTAAACCCCCATCTGCATTGTACTTGTTTGAAAATGTCCATCGTGTGCTGACCAGGCGAATATCCTTAGGAGGGTCAACAACCTCCCAAACATTCCATGTCTTCATGACCGCAAGTTCTTTGGCAATTGGTTCAGTCCAGATATCGGGGCGTGTCATAGCTTCGGTATATGAGTTTGGGAGCCAGTGGTTCTGGGGGTCAGGTAGTTTATTTGTGTCATGAATGGCGGCAGTATGGAAAGCTTTGGTTTTGTTAGCATGTGTGGGTGCCTCTGTTTCTGTTGCCCAGTCCATTCCTGTTTGTCTTGCCTCCTCAACAGTGCACTCTGATGCCTGCGAGTCAAGTGCTGCTTGGGTCGCTATGCGAGTACGTGTGGAGTGACGTGATAATGTTGTTGTAGGGGTGGTTACACCCGCAGGTGTAGGGATATTGGTATTTGGGTTGGTTTTCGGTGTGTCAGTACTTGGTATGACTGCATCTATAATTGACTCATCAGGTAATATCTTCCCCTCGCTCGGTGATGCAGAAAGGGTTTTGCGGCTTATACCTTCCTCAAAAATGACATCTCTAGAGCGAATTATATGGCGTGTTTCTGGGTTATAAAAGCGGTATGCGTCATGTCCAAAATACCTGATCAGTATACATTTGGTAGATCGAGGGTCCAGTTTGCTTAAACCTCCTCCAGCCTCTACTGGGATTTTGGCATATGCGACACAGCCAAAGGGGCGAAGATGAGAAATATTAGGTTTGTTCTGATGCCATAACTTGAATGGGGTGACTGATGGATTTCTAGTCCTGGGGACGAAGTTGTTCAGGTATATTACTGTTGATGCAACTTCGCACCACATGGAAGGAGGCAGGCCTGCTTCATGCAACAATATACGAACCTGTTCGATGATGGTTCGGTGAGTACGCTCTACCACACCATTTGAGGCTGATGAATATGCCAATGTAGTCTCGTGGACGATTCCATTTGTTGTGAGAAATTCATGCCATGATGCATTGCAAAACTCTGCACCCCCATCTGTTCTTATACATTTGACCTTCTGCCCTGTCTGGCGTTCTGTCAAAGCAATGTTCTGTTTGAGTGCCTCCAGGGTTGTGCCTGCTTGTTTATCTGCTAAGAAATGGCCCTCGGTAAACCCAGAGTAGCCATCAACAACAGGCATCATGTATGTTTTCCCACCAACTGATCTCACCCATGATGGACCCCATATATCAATGTACAAGCATTCTCCAATTGTATCCTCACGGTGATCATTTGGATAAAAGGGGTGTCGAGTGTGTTTTCCCATAATACAGTTCTCACAAGCTCCAGGTGTTGGGGTATCGGTTGTAATATCCATACCCTCGACAATTCCATCACAGTGCATCTGACTAATTGTTTGGTAGTTGACATGGCCAAGGCATCGGTGCCACGTATCAATATCAGCTGGCTTGGCATATAAATGAGTGGCATAGGCATTTACGGCATTCTTGACTGTGAGTGCATGGTCAATATTCATTTTGATTGTACTTGAGGTAATCTGGTCATTTGCTGGGTAGACATCCACTTCGTACATGGTACCAACACTCTTCCCACACATAAACAGTTTGTTGTTTTTGTCAATGAATGTGACACCTTTGCCGCCAAAGATTGAGTAACAGCCAGCCTCATCAAGTCGTCCAATAGACATCAGGTTATGAGATAACTCAGGGGTATGCAATGCATTTTTGAAGGTAATGTTGATTATCCTCCCATCAAAAACTACTTGCTTTCTGACAGATCCAATACCATATATTTTGAATGTTCCCCCTGCAGTGGCTGTTGTCCCCTTTTTTTCATCAAATAACCTATATGTTGAAAAATCGCTAATATTGACGAAGCAGTGGTCGCTGGCTGCAGAATCAGCATATGTCATGATATGGGGTACATGGTGGTGAGCTTGTTGGGTCATAAAAGCGTAAAAGCTCTCTCCAGAAGTGGTAGTTGCAGGCCCCATGGGTACTAGTACAATGTTGGCAGTAGCTGTGGTCTGTGGTTCTGACTTTGAAGTGGGTGTGCTGGCGACATTGCCCTTTTTCTTTCACCAGTCAGGGTATTGGCCTTCCATCCCTCCTCCAGGTTTAAAACATTTGTCAATAGTATGCCCAACTCTTCGGCATACTAGGTTTGAGCAGGTGAGGGAGCTACGCGCTGTCTTTTGCTGTGTCATTGCGAATGCTTGGCTGGTTTGTGGAGTTGATTTTCTGTGGTGTGAGAGGGTAAGATCATGCATGATAAGTTTTGCAATAACATCTGCTGATGTTTTTTGCTCATATAGTGTGCTTATATAAATTGACCATTCTCTGGGCATTGACCCAAGTACGATTGTTCGAAACTTGGAATCATCAATCTTGCTGCCTTGCCCGAGTGCTTTTTCCCAGGCTTCTCGAAGGGTAGCAATGTGCGTGGTAATGTCTGCACCATCAACATGCCTAATTGACCGTAGTGCGTTTTCAGCATTTAAATGTCCAATGTCTGAGGCAGCATCATATGTCATGGTGAGTGCCTTCCATGCCTCTGCTGAAGTTTGTGTTGATTTAATACCAAATCCAAGTGGATTTTTGACGTTGAGCATAATCATGCTCTTTGCATAGGCATCCCGTTGTGCCCATTCATCTGGAGTCGGTGTCATAGAACCCCAATAACTCGTTGGGTTTGTTGCGGTTGGTGTGTTTGGTTTCAGTTTCAGAATAGTTCCATCAAAATAGCCATACACGCCGCAAGCATTGGCTGCAGACATGATAGTTTCTTTCCATAAGTACCATTTGTTTCCGTCAAATCATTCGTCAGCAGTGAGCTGGAATAGAGCTGGTTGTGTGGACATATTTATGGTTCGAGAGTTCAGTTCTGGATAGTTTCAGTTCTGTGGGTATTGTGTCGTTCTTTGTTTAGCAGCTAGGGACGGGGCCCATAACCTATAACAAATATAACTCAGTTGAGAAAAGGGATATCAACTGATATTGAAAGAGATGCTACCTATAACAAATATAACTCAGTTGAGAAAAGGGATATCAACTGAGGTATAGTACGTAGGTCTGCGTATACTTATATGAGGGAAGAAAAAACAATAAGGGGTGGTGACAATAAGGAATCAAG
This sequence comes from Chroogomphus rutilus, assembly GCA_003314275.1. Lineage (NCBI taxonomy): Eukaryota > Fungi > Basidiomycota > Agaricomycetes > Boletales > Gomphidiaceae > Chroogomphus > Chroogomphus rutilus. The sequence goes on from QLPI01009685.1 coordinate 13,588, forward strand.
AATGGGAAAAAGGAAAACACAATGGGGATGAGAACAATCGACGAGTCATTTAGTTAAGAACAATGGAAGGAAAACAAGGATTCTGAGCCCATGCTAGCCTCCATTTACAACAATCTTAACACTTCATGTAACTACAAGGCTTGTCTTAGCAACCACATCTACCACATGTGTTAGTGTCTGAGTCTGTATCTATGTCTGAGCTTCTCTTACTTTTTATTATTATCACTCTTTTACTCTACTGTGATTAACAGATTATGGGCCCCATCCTAGCCTAAACACCATGAGAAACTCCAATATTGTTGCATAGCAGTCCATATTCTTACCACTATCAATTTACCAGCAACACACCATCACTGCATCTCACCTGCACTATGTGATCCTTCAACAACCAGGTTAACATACACTTCAAGCTGCTGTAAAGCCCACAATACCATGCTCTGATTTTACTTGGCAGTACCGACCGACCGACCCTTACCCATATCAACCCTCACCAGTGTGTGGCCTCGGCTCGGTACATTTGTTTCATCATTTGGCTCATTATCCCTATCCCACCCTCCTATTCTTTATTATCCTTCCACTCCCTGTCCTTTCCCTTTCCTGTTTACCCTCAGGACATTCACTATTCGTTGTCACTCAGCAGTGGCCCTATTGTTTTATGTTTAGCCACTCTCTATTGTTCTATTCTCACTCACTCTTTTGTTCTTGGTCATGCTTTATTGTTCTATTCTTGATCATTGTGGACAATACCTCCACATGATTCTTCATACCTTATTGTTCTCCATTCCTTGTGCCACTCTGTTCCACATCTCACTTATTAGCCTATATAAGTAGCCAATGTATGTAGATGGTTCTTTGTTCTGGAAATCAACTAGGTTTATGCCTTCTTGTCCTCCCTTCTCCTGTCCCAAGTCCTTTACCTGGGCCGACACTCTCGGCACTCTCCCAGGTATCCCTCTGTCCCAAATCGGTGGCACGCATGGGAAGTAGGGCGCAACGCACGAGCACGTTGAAGCTATGCCACTACTTCTAGCCTGCAGGACTTGGCCACTCCTCGGCATTCCCGGAGCCTGACAGCTGCCATCCTTTGAGGAAGGAAACTATCATATTTGGAAGGAAGGGATGGAGATATTTTTATAGAAGTTAGTCCCACATAGATCACAGATAAGCACACAGCTGCTATCCCTCCAATCCTCCTATCATAGCATTTGCATTTCCTTTCTCACTGCCAAGGCCAAACCAACTCTTGCTGATATCAAGTCAATTTTAACTGTTTCATCTTCTTCCATTGTTGCCATGAAATCCAAACCCTCTGATTTACCTTTGCTGTGGGATAATGGAAAGCTGTTAGTGGCCATGTTTCAGGTTCCTCAACTGGTCACAGCTCCCAGGAAGATGAAAAAGGTTATCATGGGTGCAATCTAACTAATGAAGGCCATTGTCATTGTTACAGTTACTTAGGTTACATTGCTGCATATTACATTCACAATATTCCTCAGCATATCAAGGATTGGACTATAGCAAGCATATCACATCAGACACAGGCTTATTTTATTTCAGAAGTAGCTGATATGGTTCAAATATTATTCAATGCTTTATTTACCAGTCAGCATTCATCTCCCATTCTTTCCTAAACCCATTTGTGATGCATATCTAAATATCAGATTTGGTGGGAGCTATCTTGTTCTATTTATTTGGTGGGAGCTTTGGTTCTGTTTTGTGTCCTTATCAGGCGGAAGTGTTAGTTTACATAATGTTGTGAATGCTTTGGTTGTATAGGTGCCTTCATGTAACTATGAGCCTTGTCTTAGCAACCACATCCTCCATCTACATTAGTGTCTATGTCTGTGTCTGTGTCTGCAGCTCTCATGCCTTTTCTCTCATCACTTTTTTACTTTACTGCATCTAACAAATCTGGAGCATCACCTGTAATTGGGGAAATAGCTGCAATGCTACGTGCTTTTATCTTCTCCTAAACATTCCATGTATAGCTATTGAATTTGCCAAGGTTCACTCACAGGTAAACAATGTCACTGGTAGAATGAAGCAATCTGTTCCACACTGCAATAGACAGGTGATGATGATACAAAAAAAAAAAAAAAAGCTGTTGTGGAATGAAGGATTCTCAGTAAGGAAATCATATACTTAAGTATATCTGAGGAGGATTCTTACTCATCCAACAAGGAATTTTGCAGACCCGGCCACCACTGGGACCCAACTTGAGCCAAATTGGTAAGAATCTCCTCAGGTATATCTGAGTATATGATTTCCTTACTGAGAATCCTTCATT
>QLPI01009688.1:0-19347 GCA_003314275.1 Chroogomphus rutilus
TCCCACGGCTTGTAGTTTTGTGACTGGTCAGGTCACAAAATATTATTAGTGTATGAGCCATGCTTCTGGGCTGACCTGTATGTAATGGCTATTATATAAACCCAGGAATTTGTTGTACAAGTTGATCTGAGAACTTGACCCAGGAATTTGGTGCCACATTCTGTGTATTAAGTAATAGACACACAGTTATGGTTCCTTGTGGGTCCAAATAGAAATAGATAAAAAAGATATGTTTTTGAGGATTTTCCTTGGACTTGAGGGTTTGATATTTAAGAGTTAATTACCATAAGTAATTCACTCTTAAATGGCCAGCCAAAATTTTATTATATTTTTTGGTAGTCATTTTAGGACTGATTTGATGGGTGACTTTCTTTAGAGGAGAGGTTTGGATCTTGTCTGCTGATCCAGTGAAGAAGTCTTGTAGAAATATATTGGAGAATTCCCAGTTGCCCAACAGTACCACCACCTCCTGCACACCCAGGAGGGGCCCCCCCTTAGGACCCAACATTGTGCCCGATCTCACTCAGGCCCTCGTTATGCTAGCAAGCAACTTAGCCAGCCCCAGAAGATCAGTCCCCCACGCTGCCAAGGTCCAGGATCCGGATACCTTCAATGGATCTGATTCAAGGAAACTACAAGCCTTCCTAGTGCAGTGTAGTCTGAACTTCCGTGACCACCCTGATGCTTTTGACACTGACAGTGCCAAGGTAACCTACATACTATCATACCTGACCAGTACTGCCCTGGTCTGGTTTGAACCAGCCCTCTCTGCCCCTGATGAGCCAGACTGGCTCCACAACTATGAGGAGTTTGTGAATGAACTCAAAACCAACTTTGGCCCCCACAACCCAGAAGGAGAGGTCAAAGCAGACCTCGAGAACCTCCATATGTGCGATAATCAGTGTATCATGAAATATATAGTCAAATTCAATCGACTAGCCACCCACGTCCACTGGGGCGATGCTGTACTTCGTTGCCAGTTCTACAATGGACTCCCTGGCAGGATCAAGGACGAGATCTCCAGAGCAGGAAAGCCCCACTCCCTACTCCAACTCCACCTCCTGTCCCAATCCATCGACACCTGCTACTGGGAGCAACGATTGGAAATTGCCAGAGAGCCCCCCTCCACCCAGAACTTCGACCACCCCTATGACAGAGGGAGGACCCCCATGACCATGTATTCAGCCCCTAACATGGGCAATAAGATGGCCAATTCAGGCCAACCCACGACCCTGTCCAGTGGCAGCAGGACTACCATGGACCTTTCGTCCAAAATCGGAAAAGACGGAAAACTTACACTGCAAGAACGGCAATGCCGCTTCAAACAAAACCTCTGCCTCTTCTGTGGCAGGTTGGGCCGCTTAGCCAAGGAATGCCCAAGATCTGCCACCATGGTCACCAAAGGACATGCCGCCTCCATGATGCAAGAAGTTGAAGAAGAGCCCGAGATGTCAGACACTTTGGAACCAAGGAATAAGAAGCTAGGCTCCTGACTCCAGCACCAGTTGTTTGCATTGAACACCAACTGTGCCAAAGGAAGTAAAACAAACAATGCATCCAACCTTTCAGGAATATGACCCCCCGTGACCAATCATCAAAAAGATTTTGACCCATTTCTGTGGAAACACTCTGACCCTCCGACCCTCCAAACTCCAACCCTCCAAACTCTAACCCTCCAAACTCTGACCCTCTGACCCCCATCAGAATTATAGTTGCAAGGATCACATGCTCACCCACTATGATCTGTCGATTGACAGGGCATTGAGTACTACTCGTTTAGATTCATCCTAACTGATTCTTGATATCATGGAGCCAGCAGTTTTCACTCAGTGCTCAATCCAACCCCTCAAAAAACTCTGCTCAGGAGGAACCCTGACCATCACGGAATTCCATACCATCCCTTAGACAAAACGGTACCATGTATAGATTCTCTTAGACTAGAACCCTTCTTGTCAAAAAAAATGTTAATATGAGCTAAACTATCAACACAATTCAACTGAGACCCGAAATTGCAGGACATCCCCAAATCCTGATGATACCACTGCTGTCCAGGCGACTACCTAGTGAAAAACAAACACCATGACCATCATGACTGCCACTATACCACCATGACTGCCATGACCAGCACGACTACACGAACCATGACACCAAGCTCCTGACATGAAATACCACTAAAATTCCAAACCAACAAACACATCGTCAGCCATCGCCATTAAACAAAGAATGTGCCTGGTCAGGATCAGAAAGATCAAACTGTTGGAAAAAATCTACCCCCTTCTTGCCTCCACCACCACTTGGCTCTAACACTGGGACCACCACTCCAGGAACCGGCCCTGCTATCAGCGCTACAACCCCCGGAACCACCGCTTCAGGAAACAGTTCCACCGCCAATGCCACTGCCCCTGGAACCACATCTTCAGTAAGACACCCTGTCACAGGTGCCCAACCCTCTGCATCACACACCAGGACCGCCTGTTCAATAAACTGCCCTGCTCTGGGCATCACATTCCCCGCACCATGCACCAGACCCACCTCCCCAGGAGTCCTCTCCTTCTTAGAGGCGACCTTCCCCAAACCACGTGCCAGAGTAAACTGACCCACCACTATCCGACGACTCCAGACTGGACCACCGTGCCCCCCCAACACTTGTCGGATGGCCCCAACCATCTGTTTTAATGGCATTTTGCATCTCGGAAGCATCCGACAACCTCCTTAAGGCTGCACCAAGAGCAAAAATACCATCCCTGATCTCCCTCAGGATGTCACCATTCGCGGCACCCTCATCCTTCAGAAGGGGAGGAACCAATACCTCAACCTTCATTCTCTTCGAAGAGGACACCTCAAGAACCTCCACCTCCTCCCGCCTCCTCTTTCTCAAGGTCTCCCCCTTAACGACTGGCACCCTGCCAAACTTGCACCTCACCCTGCTCTTCTGACAGGGAACACAAGTCTTGACTAACGAGGTCCACGTACAAGGTTCTCCACATTTATGACACCTGTCACAGGGCTCCAACCTCAACAAAGGAGGAATCCCCAGATTGGCGACCTGATACAGGTCAGGCCGATGGTGAATCAGCACCTGGCAACTAGACTCAAAGGGTCCAAGACCCACCTCCTTCCCGGCCACCCACACATCCTGAGGCACCTGATTTTAGAAGGCCTTTTGTGCCCCCGAAATCCGGGCATCCTTCTCAACACATCTCCGATGCCCCCTCTCCGCATCCCTGGCAACAGTGCTTGTCCCGACTACAGGCATGATAGAGTCATCCTCCTCACCCCCTGGATTACCCCCAAAAGACAAGTAACCGGACTCTACATCCAAAGGGTCAGCACTATCCGAGGATTCTTTGGACTTGGTCTCCGGATGTGGAACACCCCCATCTTTGGACCTCGATGGGCTAATGAAACCCCTCCAGGATGGTAAATCCTCTGGATCTTCAGCGGCCTGACTGGCCAAAAGGTCTAACTCTAGAGCCCTGGCATCACACTCCATGGCCCAATCCTTCTCCCTCCTCCAACCCACCCTCTTTGCCTTTCTCTCTGGCTTTTGGACTTTGCCCCCCCGATTTTTTCTGAACTTCCAGGTGGCCTCCAATTTCCATGCCCCTTCCTCCTACATCAAGCGAATCCATTTCACACATTCGGCTTCAAAAACATGCACTTGCTCTGAAACTTCTGCCTCAATATCCTGTTCCAGTCCAGACATGGGTGGGGGCAAGAAAGGAGCTCAGGGAGAAGAAAAAGGACCCCTTATATATGCATCGGATGGGCTCTTGGAAAAAACACCTATTACATCCCAAGAATGCCTAAAATAGTCCCACGCTCTTCTCCGCTCAATTCACGGCAAGATTAAGCTTAGGACCTCGAGGGCTCAGTCCTAGTGGAGGGATACTGTTATGGTCCATGCTGCCAACAAACCCACATTAAACCCCACAACCACCCGCACTGTTTCTGGGACCATTCCGACCACCCAAAGCCTGAATAACTGCTTTCCAAATCCCAATGCATCATTCCAAGGTTCTGCATTTCCAAAACCTCCAAAAATCCCGAAGCCAAGGTTCTGCTCCTTTGATAAACAATGCACAGGATCATCGCATACCTCACTCCCTTGTTTTTCATTCTATATTGCCTCTTGTACTCTCTCTCCCTCCTTGTCTTTATTCGGCAAAAGATAGTACAAGACTAGATACATGTATATAAGTCACCAGTCAACTGGACTATTCGCCAGTATGAATATCAGCTTAATTCTGCGTCATAGTTTCCGATTCAGTTCCAGTAAACTTTCCGACTTTCTGAAATTAGAGACAGATGATTGAGGAGGGCACAATACATAAGTTGAAGCCAAGTCCCTGTGACCTCAAACCACTCGTACCACCCTATACCACGAACAGTCCTAAGACCCCTGGTGCTTCCATCTTTCCATCCCCATTCCAATTCCAACTGTGAATCCATGACCTTAGTCCCTCCGCCTCTGGAGTATGACCCCCCCCTTTGGAAACCATTCGGAACCCTCTGGAAACCCTTCCGGAAGCCTCTAGCTAAGCACCAACATGCAGATTTAACACCATTCCATGTCCATTATCATGACTGCTTGGAGTGTGGGAAAGTATAGTGATGTGGTCCGTAGGGATGAGACTAGTTGTTCCGTGGTGAATACGGGTCGAAGGTTGTGGGGGTTGACTGTGGTGTAGCTGGTTCCTCCTTCCTTTGGGTAAACGTCCCACCATCTGGTCAGTGCATCCGGTTTGGCTCCGAGGCATCCTGGGCAGAAGCAGATGGTCATGTTGAACTGTGAGAGGTATTCCGACCAATGGACCTGTCGGTGGGTGAGGAGCTTGGTTTTCGAGAAGTATTCTAGGTTTTTATGGTCTGTGACTACGTCAACAGGGTCAGGGGACCCTTCTAGGTAGTGTTGCCAGGTTTTGAAGGCTTTGTAGATCGCGAGCAGCTCCTTATTGTGCATGTTGTAGTTCAGTTCTGGGGGTGTGAATGTCCAAGAATGGAAGGCAATTGGATGTATGTCATTGTCCATGGGGGAGACTGTTGACAAGATGGCTGTGAGGGCATAGTCGGAGGCATCTGTCTTGATGATGAGGTGGGAACTGGGACTCCACTGGCTCAGCACAGGGGCCATTGTGAAGGCTTTTTTAAGGGTTTTGAAGGATGTCCTGCAGTTATCGGTGAAGTCCCATGGTGTGTCTTTCTGTGTCAAATGGGTTAGTGGGATCATGATGTCAGAGTAGTTAAAAATGAAGTGTCTGTAGAAGTTTGTGAATCTGAGGAAGAACTGTACGTCCTTGACTTTGCGTAGTTTGGGCCAATCCTGAATAACTTTGATTTTGTCATTGGCCATGGTGAGGCTGTTTGGGGACAGAATATATCCTAAGTATTCTATGGTGCCAGCATGAAACTGGCATTTGTCTGCACGGGCATAGAGGTGATTTTTTTGAAGTTGCTTCAGAACTTCACATACATGTTTCCTATGGTCCTCAAGGTTGTCAGAGTATATTAAGATATCGTCCAAGTAGACCAGCACCAATACATCGAGTAGGTTGTAGAAGATGTTGTTCATGAGGCATTGGAAGGCTGCTGGGGAGTTGCTTAGTCCAAAGGGCATAATGCACCATTCAAAGGATCCATATCAGGTGCAGAATGCAGTTTTCCATTCATCGCCTTCTTGAATGTGGACGAGATGATAGGCATGTCGCAGATCTATTTTTGTGAAGATCCTGGCCTTGCAGGGTCTGTCAAGTACGTCAAAAATGTGGGGCAATGGGTACCGGTCCTGTTTTGTGATTTTGTTGAGTCCTCTGAAGTCGACACATAGTCGGAAAGAACCATCTTTCTTCCTGGTGAATAGGATGGGTGCTCCCCCTGGTGATAGGGATGGGCAGATAAAACCCATGGATACGTGTTTGTCTATGAATTCTTGCAGTGATTTTAATTCGCTTTCAGACAGGGAGTAGATTGGGCCAAAGGGAGGAGAGGTTCCCTTGTTGAGCTCTATTCTTAAGTCATAGGGCAGGTGCAGGGCCAAGGTGTTGTCTCATTTTTTGCTAAAAACATCCCTGAATTCATGCTATTCGCCCAGAACATTGGTTAGGTCTATGGGACCATCTTTATTCTTATCCAGGTTGGAGAGGAGAAGCTTGAAGGTCTGGGTACCCTCCATCCTTGAGATGTGGGTGAATGCTGCTGTCAGTGCAACTTTAGGTGTGATGAGCATTTTCTTCAGAGGGTCGGATGAGCGTCATGTGGGGGCTATGGGTTCCGATGGTTTTGTGGGGTTGGATGGCAACGGAGTTCTGAATGATATACTACCCAATGCCCAGTCAATCGATGGATTGAAGTGGGTGAGCCAGTTGTGTCCCAGTACTACCGAGCAACTTGAGTCTAATGGAGTTATGAAGAAGGTTACGGAGTGTTGTTCCCCTTGGGGGAACCGGATCAGGAGTTCGACGATTTTGCATATCAAAGAATTGGAGGAACCATCAAAGAGTCTCAGCAGAATTGGTGTTATGTTGTGGTGCTGGAGGTTGTGTCTCAATACCAGTTCCAAGTCAAGAAAGCAGTGTGTTGACCCTGAGTCAACAAGGGTTTTCAGGCTGTGGCCTGGCAGGGAGTCAGAGGTCAGTTGAATGGTTAGCGAATTGGGGCTTGAGAGGGCCGACGCATTGAGCCTAAGCTCCATTGGGGTGTTGATAGTCATAATGTCTCCCGTGGTTGGGACTGGGGTCTTCTCAACTCTCCTTGTAGTTGCAGTAGCACATTCCATGGCAGCTGTAGAGGAGGGTTTAGGGCATTCCTTTGCTATATGACCTTCCTTGCTGCAAAAAAGGCAGAGGTCATGTTTGAGATGGCGCTGTCATTCTTGCAAGGTGAGTTTTTCATCTCTATCAAGTTTGGGTGAGTGTTAGTTGTCTGATGTCTGGTTTGTTTCTCTGGCATCTTCTGATTTCCGTTCCCAGTATCGGGCATCAATGGACTGTGATAGAAGACGAAGTTGTGGTAGGAAAGGAGGCTTCCCTACCCTAGATATCTCATCCTTGATCCTTCCGGGGAGTTCCTTGTAAAATTGGTGGCAGAGAGCCGAGTCATCCCAGCATGTGCGGGCGGTGAGACGATTGAATTCGACCATGTAGTTTGTGATGCATTGGTCATCATGCATGCGGAGTTTCTTGAGGTCATTTTTGTCCTCTCCTTCCAGGTTGTGGGGGCCAAAATTGGTTTTCAGCTCGAAGACAAATTTGTTGTGGTCATGGAGCCAGGAGGGTTCATCGTGGTTGGTGAGAGCTGGCTCGGACCAGTCCAGGGCAGTCCCGGTCAGGTATGACAATGTATAGGTCACCTTGGAGCTATCGGAGCTAAAGTCATCAGGGCAATCTCAGAAGATCAGATTGCATTGTGTTAGAAAGGCTTGTAGTTTCCTTGGGTTGGACCCATTGAAGGGGTCTGGGCTCCAGATTTGTGTGGGAGGTGTCACTTTCCTGGAGGTGGAGAGGCTGTTTGCTAACAATGTGATTGCTCTGACAAGGTTTGTCATGTTACTTGGGTGATCCGGGGGGATCTGAGGTGTGGGATTTTTGGGACTGATGGGTGGTGGGTTCCCAGAAACAGGCACATGACAGAGGAAGGGTCTGGTGAGGCTTCATAGGAGTTGGGCCTGAGTCTTGTCTCTCATGACGATCAGGAGTGTGAGTACAAATATACTGTTAAGATCACATATCAGGCGCTTAACTAGGTGCTCTAGGGTTATTCCGATGATTCTGAAGGGTTTCTAGAAGTCCTCATTTCCTGGTATTCGGAAATCGGAGGTCAGTTTGGACAGAAAGTGCAGAAGGATGGAAGCGCCGGGGGCTTTGGACTGTTCATGGTTTAGGTAGTTCGACTAGTCGTTCGAGTGGTTTGAGGTCACAGGGACTGGCTTCAACTTATGTGTTGTGCCCTCCTCGATCGTCTGTCCCTAATTTCAGAAAGTCGGAAAGTTACCAGAACTGAATTGGAACTATGACGCAGAACTAAATTGATATTTGTATTGGCAAATAACCCAGTCAACTAGTGTCTTATATACATGTATCTATCCTTGTACTATCTTGTGTCAAGTGAAGACAAGGGGACAAGGAAAATACAAGGGGGCTAATGGGGGGGGTGAAAACAAGGGGCAAGGTATGTGACGATCTTAAGTTTGTTTGCATGTGGAACCTTGATTTCCGGAGTCACGGAAAGTGTCAGAATTGGAAGTCGTGGGTTTCCGATCGGAGCCTCAGAAAGTTTGTTCAGGGAGTGGTCTGAGTCGGTTCATAACAGTGATGATGAAGAAAGTAGTAGCCTGGTATAATGACATGAGTAACAGACTTCATCAATTACAATGATAAACAGTATTCTTTGAGTGCAAGACTGGTTTTTTATTATCTACCTTTATAGAAAACTCAAATCCTGAATATAATCTCTTGTATAACTACCCTGAGATGGTATCCACATACTGTCGACCTGATGTAGGTCACCATGTCTCCAATCTATTTTTGTTCACCCTGTTCGTGTGGTTCAACTCAATGTGGAAATACTCTTTCCTGCTTCTTGCAGTGCCTTCAACTCCTGTATTGATATCGTACTCCGTTTCTCTGCCGGTGAGTGTGCATCACCTGCATATATGCACCCCAAATGTGTCCTCTTCTGCTTCCTATCCCATGAGTGGTGTGCCTCTCTATTTCTACATGTCCTATAGTCTATTGCTGGTCAGCAATGGTTACAATTTCCACCTTGTAATCGTAGACAAACTCACCAAATATGTTACTGTGGTCCCTACTATATCAGATATTGATGAGAAACAGGTTGCAGATCTATTTTTTGAAAAATAGTTAGCATATATGGTCTTCCAAGACTGACTAGGACTCCAGGTGGATTGGAACATTTTGGAAAGAGGTTACTAGACATTTGGGTATCAAAAGAGCACTTCCCACTGCTAATCATCCTCAGGAAGATGGCCAAACCAAAATAATGAACCAGATTTTGGAAACAGTTCTTAGAACATATGTCAGCCCAGAACTGGATGACTGGCATACATACCTGAGACAATCTGTCTTGGGCCATAATACCACCCCCCATACATTGACTGGTTTCAGTCCAGCATTCTTGCTCTATGTATTCCACCCTACAACAGGAGTGACAGTCTTGCACCAGCCGAGTGAGATGGTAGATATACCTGAGACAGGGTACCAAGGACATGCACCTGATGACCCAGATGTTTCAGAAAAAAAGTTTCAAAGCTTAAGAATTCTTAGAAAAATTTGAGACTTACAGATCAAGGGCTAAAGAATCCCTATTGTTTTCTAAAATGGTTTAACAAAGAATTTATAATAAGGGTTGCCTGGAAATCGAGTTTGCAGAAGGCAACTGGGTGCTCATAGACCCACACTCCCTGGACATGCTCAGAAACAAAAAGGGACTGGTCAGAAAATTGCAAATGAAATATGATAGACCTTTTGAGATCCTAGAGAAGAAAAACCCCATAACCTACCGACTTAGAATGCCAGCATCTTATGGACTTCACCCAGTAATCAATATTGCACATCTGGAGAAGTATCACATGTCCCCAGATGAGTTTGGCACTCGCCCAAGCAAATGCCTAGGCAGGGCAGACTTTTCTGAGATCCCTGAATATGAGGTTGAGACCATCCTCAGATCCAGGTGGAGAGCAGCCCAAAATGGCTGGAAGATTGAGGAATTTTTGATCAAATTCAAGGATTATGATTCTAGCTACAATGAGTGGCTGACCAGGAGGCAACTCAAGAATGCACCCTGGATTCTAAGGGAATGGTATGACTCCAAAAGAGTTGTCAAACAAAAATACTAGAACATTAAACCATGTTCTACCATATACCCTGGTCAGTTAGAGTCCCAGAAAAATATTTAGAGTCCCAGAAAAATATTTAAAACAGGTTCAAAAAATTGGTATCAGTCCTTAAACCCAGGAAAAATCATCATTCCCAAGAATCCTCAATAGCTTTTAAATCCCCAATCAATTCATTCGACTTCTATTAGGTCTGCACCCATCCAGATCACAGCAGCCGACTACCAGATTGTCCAAGTCAGGGACCACTTCCACCAACTACCTATTCACTTGCCAGCCAAATACAAAGGGGGACCAGTTTTCAACTTTAACTTCTATTCTCCTACTGCCAGGGACTTCACCTACTACATTTGACCATAAAGTCTCTGTTCTCAGGCCCGAGTTGGCTGATGCCATCTGGGAATCTATCTATATGACAATCAGGGAGATTGTTGCAGCTGGTACTGATTGGGAACCTGGCCACCCTACCATACCTCTTGTGATCCCTGAGGAAAAATTGCAGAAGCTGGGAATGATTCACCCTGAGTTCCCTCCTGTCCACTGCTTATCTCTTAATATTCTGAAAGTCCTGAATGATCAGGAATGTTGCAGCAGTTAGGCAGGAAGCTGACCATCTGGACTCTTAAGGCAAAAGATGTCTCCCTGTCAGACACTGGGAATGCCGGCGATGTGTGGGCCGAGCACTATAGTAATAATGCCAACTTCACAAGTCCTGTCTGAGTTATTGTTGGGGCCTTTGACTCAAACCCATCAGAAAGCCACCTGATTGCATCTACATCAACATCCAGTCCAAGCCATATTACAATAGACCACTCACCAAGATTACATATCTTTACTGAAACATGCACAAGATTGGCAAATAGACCCTGCCCTCTACACACCTTCAAAGAGAATGTGCTCATCATACAAGGGACTTGCCTCCACATCATCTGGTTCATTCCTTGTTTCAGATGAACCCATCACCTCCTTGACACCAGTAATTGCACCTGTACTTGCTTGCCTACCATCATCCCTTCCTCGGCCAAACTGGGAACTTGCCAAAGTAAATCCTGTCCAAAAGTGGCACAGTCATGAATTACTGGAACTGAAAATCATTGAATTACAAGAAACTGTCAATCTTACCCAGCTTCAAGTTAAAGTCTGAGACATGCAAATTGAGGAGGAGCAGGCACAGCTGGTCCTATAGAATCTTCATCTATGCAAGCTAAAAAGTTCCCTCAATAAATGTGAAAACAAGAAAAAACATAACCACTCACTGCTTTTTGATAGAAAAGTTCAAGTCTTGTCTTCCAATGCTTTCAGGCAAAAGATAGCAGAGCAGAGCAAGTGGAGGGAGGAAGAGGTCAGAGAAAGAGCTAAAAAGGCTGATAAAAGGGCAGCAAGAAAGGATGCATGGGTGGCTTTAGAAGATCAGTGGATGGTGATAAAAGCAAACCATGAGAAGAATCTTGCCATTTGGAAAGAAGAGTGTCAACATTTGGCAACAGATGGTGTTCCAAAACGATCATGGCCAAAAAAACCTACAAGAGGTTGCAAACCAACGCTCTCCCTAACATTGAATGAAGATGAAAATGAGGAAAATGAAGAATGCAATGAAGAAATAGATGACTAATCACAACGGGCTGCAAATTCTATGCATGGAGAATTAGGTGTCACGCTTGTATCAAGGACCTATCCACATGACATTTTGACCTGTTGCACAACAGAATTTACTCTGCTGCAACAACAGCTTTTTTGCCCTCATAACATAGAGCAAAAATGTTCTCAAGACACTTCTTAGCTGTTATAATTTTTTTTGAAATTTAATCTACAAAATTTTAAGCTAAAATTGAGCTTGACTGAAATCTGTATCAAGGAAGTCTACTATACTGTACTGAACAAGCAGAAAACATGCAAGATGTTCCATATCAGTGTGAAATAGGATCACTAATGTATGCAGCCACAAGCACTCAACCAGACATAATATTTCCTATTGCAATTCTATCTCAATTCATGTGATATCCTAGTCACACACATTGGGAGGCTGTAAAAGATGTCATTTGTTACCTTAAAGGTACAGCATATTTCTGACTAACTTTGGGAATGAGTGATGTTAGATTGGAGGCATACATTGATGCTGACTGGGCTTCTCAACAACATCAACATTGGGTATATGTCAGGGGACAACCCTCTGCAAAGCTCAATCCAGGTCCGAAGTCCTATTTCAAACTCCGACCAACTCCAAGGCTAAGATGCCCAAATCCAAAAGATGTCAAGCCCCTATACCAAGCTCCGGTTCACTCGGTAGTACCGACCGAACAACCCTTGCCTTTTAGTCCCACATACCAGTGACAAGTCATCCCTCACCAGTACATGGTCTCGGTCCGGTACATTTGGCTCATCGTTTGGTTCACTTTCCTCATCCTGTCCCCTCTATCCCTTGTCATTCCTTCATTCCCCTTGCCTGTTTACCCTCAGGACATTCACTCTTTGTTTTCACTCAGCAGTGGCCCTATTGTTTTATATTCGGCCACTTTCTATTGTTCTATTTTCACTCACTCTTTTGTTCTCAGTCATATTTCATTGTTCTATTATCATCCACATTCCTTGTTCTATTCTTGATCATTGTGGACAATACCTCCATATGATTCTTCATACCTTATTGTTCTCCATTCCTTGTGCCACTCTGTTCCACATCTCACATATTAGCCTATATAAGTAGCCAATGTATGTAGATGGTTCTTTGTTCTGGAAATCAACTAGGTTTACGCCTTCTTGTCCTCCCCTCTCTTGTCTAAAGTCCTTTACCTGGGCCGACATTCTCGGCACTCTCCCAGGTATCCCTCTGTCCCAAATCGGTGGCATGCATGGGAAGTAGGGTGCAATGCACGAGCACGTTGAAGCCATGCCACTATTCCCAGCCTGCAGGACTTGGCCACTCCTCAGCAATCCCAGAGCCTGACAAAAGACCACCGAGCAGAAACAGAAATAATCTTAAAACATGATGAATAGAACCTGGAATAAACACCCAAGCTTCGGACTTAGTACCAGGAAGTTGGCTCTACAAACTCCGATGTATTGATTTGTAAGCTAGTGCACAGACCACTTACATAAAGGGTATAAAAGAGGCTCACCGGCAGCAGGATCCTTAGACTTTCCTCTTTAGATTCCCCCTGCTTAGGTGAGGACCCATGTTAAGATCTGAGTTCATGTCAAGTCTAAGCTGATGTAAGTTGGTCCAAAGTCCTGTGTTTGAAGTCTCAAAGACTTGGCTTCAACTTGTATGTTGTGCCCTCCTCGATTGTCAGTCCCTTATTTCGGAGGTTTGGAGATGTATAAGTTCAGAGTTCAGAGAGTGAGTGAGAATACTAAGTCGATATTCAAACTAAGGTATAGTACAGAAGTCTGGAGGTATTTATATATGCGGTTCTTATTGTAACTAATTAGGAATGTCTAAGAGAACAATAAGATGAACGAAGATGGGTTACAAAAGGAATCTACATCTGGTGTTACAATAAGACTATTGTTCGACAAGAAAAGAAGGATGTCTGATGTCCAAGGTGATCATTGCTGGTTGGACTTGGAGGTGATGGGGTAGGTTCAGACTTGATTCAGAGTGGAATTCTTTGTAGCGCCTTATGTCGGATGTTGTCAGAGTCCGAGTTCATGTCAGGTCCAAGCTGGCATAATTCGGTCCGAGTCATGGGTTCGGAGTCTTAAGGACTTGGCTTCAACTTGTATGTTGCACCCTCCTCAATCATCAGTCCTTTATTTCGGAGGTTTGGAGGAGATAAGTTCAGAGTTCAGAGAGTGAGTGGGAATACTAAGCTGATATTTGAACTAAGGTATAGTACAGAAGTCTGGAGGTATTTTATACATGCAGTCCTTATTGTAACTAATTAGGAATGGTCAAGAGAACAATAAGGTGAACAAAAATGGGTTACAAGAGAAATATACATTTGGTGTTACAATAATACTATTGTTTGATGAGAAAGCAAAGACGTCCAATGTCTGAGGCAATCACTGTTGGTCAGACTCAGAGGTAATGGGGATGGTTCGGACTTGGTTCAGAGTAGGATTCTTTGTAGCAGCCTATGTCAGATGTCTGAGATGTCAGAGTTATATCATGGATATAACAGATGTCTGGGATATCAGAGTTATATTATGGATATAACAGTGCCCCCCTTTTAGGACTGATCCTCAAGGTCCTGGTGCCTAATGATGATGGAAGTTACCGTGGGAATATTAGGTGATTAGGTGTCGCAAAAAGGTATATAAGGGGGGACCCTTTTTGTAGCAACCCAACCATGTCGTTACCAAACACCTCAGTCATGGATGATGAGGACATCCTCATGCAGCAAATGCAAGAGGCCTCGGAGAGGCTTGAGAAAGTCCGAGCTGAGAAGAAGCAGAGGGCCAAGGAAGAGGCTGAAAAACGATGGAGGGCCAAAGAGGAGGCCAAGGAGGCTGAACAAACGAAAGGCCAAGGAGGAGGTAGAGAAGAAGGCCAAGGAGGAGGCCAAGAGGAAGGCCAAGGAGAAGGTTGAAAAGGCCAAAAGGGAGGCCAAGAAAAAGGCCAAGGAGACCACCCATCTGGCCAAGGAGGCGGCCAAAAAGCAAGCCAGGGAGGAGGAGGGTGAAAGACTTCAATAAGGGGCCCTAAAGAAGGTCCCTAAGAAGGTGCCTTGGAAGAAGACCATCAAAAGCTCCAAGATGGTCTTGGAGCTATCAAAAATAGTGGAGGACATGCCCCAGCAAGAAGGCTCTTTGGGGGTCAGAACTTGGAGGCCAATCCCTGACTTGGGAGAAGGAGGTTTGGGGATGACGGAGTGGGAGAAGGAGTGTGTCTGAATGCTCCGGGAACAACATGCACTGCAAATAGCTTGGGCTCAGAAAGCCTTTGAGAATTCTCAGTTGAGGGGGGCAAGGGCAGATGGTGCTGAGGTGGGTCTCCAACCATTTGAATTGAGTCGGAGGATGCTGATCAGTCTGCATCTGGACCTGTACCAACAGCCATCCGAAGATATTCCTGATTAGGTTGCGGAGCCTGGTCAGGTATGCAAACATTGCTCCCATCGGGGAGACCCTTGCATATGGCCTGCTTTGGGGAAGGGGACCTCCTGTTTTGTTTGTGTGGAGTGGAAGGTGAAGTGCAAGGAGGAGGATGGTGAGGAGGAGGGAATGGATGGTAAGGGGAAGAGGGGGAGGTTGTGCTGGAGGATGGTGTGGGTCCGAAGCCAAAGAAGAGGAAGTTGGAGGTGGTGATCAAGGGATAATCTTGGGGTTCAGACATCTCTGGAGCCAACTTGAAGGAGGTGGTGGAGGAGCTGTGGGGATTGAGGTGGGATGTTTGGGGCATCCATGAAGAAAACAAAAGGATTGCCAATGCCTTAGTTCATATAAATGAGCTCAAGATGATCGAGCAGGCTCGGTGGTTCAACTGGTCGCAAAACACTAACAACCGGTGGGGGAACATCTCAAGGGAGACCTGGAAGGGGAAGGTGTCAGGCTGCAGGTATTGATGAGCTTTGGGACTGCTGAGGTGTTGGACAGGAGTGGCCAAGTCCTACAGGCCAAGAGTAGTGGCTTTGGCTTCAACGTACTTGTGCATTGCACCCTACTCTTCTGTGCATGCCACTGATTTGCAACAGACAGGGTACTTGGGAGGATGCCAATGATGCCAGCCTGAGTAGAGGACTTTAACAGAGGGGAAGAAGGTAGAAGGGCCTAAGCCTAGTCGATAACCAGAATGAGGAAATATGTACATGCATGCCCTAATTATATAGGTTTAAGAAGTGACATGTGGGATAAGGAATGTGAGACAACAAGGTATGCAGAGCATGTAGTTATTGTCCACAATGAGTAAAATTAGAATGAAGGGATGCAAACGGAAATAGAACAATAAAAGATAGGATAATAGAAATGTGACCAAGGATAGGACAATAGGGACTGGCCAACTATAAAACAATGGAGCCATGGCTGAGGATAATACAAGGACAGGAAGTCCCAAGGTGAGGCGGATCGAAAGATGAGGAGTAGGCATGGTAGGACTAATGGATGGTGAGTGGGGTAGAGTATGTGAGGGGTGAGGACAAGGAATGTAGGTGGTGGATGTGCTGAGCCAAGACTGGCATACCAAGTGATATGCATGGGGCGTGGACACTTGGACGTGGACATAGGATGGCTGCTTGGTCAGCACTGCCGAATTAATGGGTCTCAGTATGTGTACTTGACAGTATCCCCCCTTTAGCAGCTGAACCCATGAAGCTGGAAATTAAAATTAGAGTTCAGGATGCCTAAATGTAATGTTGCAGGTTGTTTGGGAAGTTCCTAGGCTTTCATCAATGAAGATGCATCATGACAACCCATCAAACACAAAAAATCCGAAACAGATAGGTGCCAAGACCGACAATGTTGAGCAGGGGCCCAAAGGGAGACAGATTGTCCATAGGTGTGGCTGGGAAGTAGAAATTACAGGGTGGGAATCAAAAAAGGCCGCTGATGGTATGGAAGGAGTGTTTGTTGAAAGATTCTGCACTGAGTAAAATCCTAAGCTGTGGGTGAATCAAAGTTGAAGTCAAGTACAGATCCCCCCTTATAAACAGCAGGCAGCTGGATGGGAAGTTAGTGAAAGTGTCCTTTGATGTGGATGACCTGGTAATCAGCAGCAGTGATCTGGATAGGGAAAGACATAGTAGAAGATAGAGTGAATATAGGAATAAAATAGAACAGTAGATCCTTTAGAATTTTAGAATTTTAGTGGGTTTACTGTTATGCCAATTTTTTCATTACCTTATAATTAATTTTCTAGGCCTCAAGGAAGTTTGGGTATGTGATAGATTATTCTATTCATCTTGGTTCATCCCATTCCCTTAGGATCCAGGGTGCATTTTCTAGTTGCCTCCTAGCTAACCACTCATTGTAACTGGAATCATATCCCTGAAACTTGGTGAGAAGCTCCTCAATTTTTCTGCCATTTCAGGCTGCTCTCTATCTAGTTGTCTCTACTTCATATTCAGGCACCTTAGAAAAATCAGCCCTTTCAAGATGTTTCTTTGGTTAGCTGCTGTTAGGGTGATGCTATTGACAAGGTCACAATGATTAGATAATCCCATATGTTGATATTATGCATAAGCACATTCAATTTATCTGTTTTCATTTGCATCCCTACTTGTGTCACTGCCATCAGATCCAATAACAATAACAATATTTCAATCCTATGAGTTGAGCTGAGATTCCCAAGATGCACACACATTATATGTATATGAGTCAATAGGGAATAGCACGGGTTAGGGTAACCCGCATGGGTCACCAGGTCGGGTGCCCTTGGGTTTGGGTGTGGGTCAAGCTGAGAGCATCTGTGACCCGGCCTAACCCGCCACCTCAACTATGTACATGCGTACGACACGCACGCACCGCACGCACACACGTACAACATGGCCGTGCTGTACGTGCACATGTATGACACCAACGTGCCATACGTGCATGTGCCAACACCAATGTGCTGTACGCACATGCACTGACACCAATGCACCATATGTGCATGTGCTGACACCAACGTGCCTTATGCTCACGCGTATGACACACATGCGTGTGGCGCGTTCATGTCGTATGTCACATATGCGTTCATGTTGTACGTCACATATGTGTTCGTGTCGTACATCACGTATGCGTTCATGTGGTACGTCATGTACGCATACGCCGTGTTCATGCCTTATGTTGTGTGTGCATATGGCACGTTCATGTCATACATTGCGCGCACATACCGCACGTTCATGTCATATGTCATGCATGCATACCACACGTTCATGTCGTACATTGCACGTGCGTATGGTGCATTCGTGTCGTATGTTGCACGTGCATATGGCACGTTCATGTCGTATGTTGCATGTGCCTATGGTGTGTGTGGGTGTGGCATGCACCCGACACCTGTTGACCTGTGGGAAAAAACCCATGGGTTGACGGGTTTGGGTTTCCCATGGGTCGGGTGCGGGTCACCCACATTTGACCTGTGGGTGACCTGTGCCATTCCCTACGAGTCAAGCAAGCTTCCAAATCAAGTCGAGTCAAGGTGCAAACATGTGCATATATGTTATTTCACTGCATCGAGCCAAGGGATTGCTATTCAGCCATCTAACAAGTTACTAAATTGAGTAGGACAACATTTAATGCTGCACAACACCCAACATCAAGTTGAGACAAGTCACACAATGAACCTAGACCTTTGCAAATGGACAAGCAACTGGACACTATATTTCTTTCTTTTTTCCACACATCCCCAAAACTTCACTACCCTTCTCCTATAAGTGTCACCACCACACACCATGCTCTGACCTACTTGGCAGTACCAACCGACCGACTCTTACTCATATCATCCCTCATGATGCACAGCTCCGGCTTGGTACACTCGGTTCATCCTCTGGTTCATTATCCTACCCCACTCCCCTATTCTTTATCATCCTTACACTCCCTGTCCTTCCCCTTGCCTGCTTACCCTCGGGACATTCACTATTCATTCTCAGACCCAAATTGGCTGATGCTATCTGGGAGTCAGTCAAAATGAAAATTAGGGAGGTGATACAAGCCTGAACAGATTGGGAACCTAGTCAATCCCCCATGCCTCTCATTATTCCTTAACAAAAACTCCAGGAAATAGGGATAATCATCCACAGCTACCACCAGCCCAATGACTTCATCTTAACCTGCTGAAGGTTTCCAATCTTCAAGAGGGGATTATTCAGTGGATAGAAATGTGGCAACAATTGGAGAGGAAGCTTACAGCCTGGATCTTAAAGGCTTGGGAGATATGCAAAGAGACAAACAACACCTTCTGGAAGTGGACTCCCATTTAGAGGCTGAAGTCAATGAAGGAGAGATATCTTACTGTCAAGGATGGGGAATGATGTAGTTGTAAACCTTAATCTAATATCTCCCAAGGTCAAAGTGATGGTGAGGCTCTGAACAGGGCTCAGCTTCAACTTGTGTGTTATGCCTACTGGACCACACTGGACCCTAATTTTGTATATAATAGTGAGATAGAAATTAAGGCAAAAGTAAACAGAGGAAGCATAGTCAAATCTTCGTTGATTTTCTGACTAAAGAGTGGACTACTGAATGTACCAGATCTTATATTATATGCTAATCTACAAGGATTCAAATAGATTCCTATAATAGATGAGAAAGTCCAAAGATCAAAAGTGCGAGAACAGAATACTATGTCCCAATCTTGATCTCCTCCATGACATTGAGGAATGTATCAAGTACACATACTGAGTATCTGGTAACTTGGCACTGCTGACTGCACAATCAGGCTATATCCATATGCAAGTAACCAAAGCCACATACAAGTCACTTGGTACATCAGCCTCAGCTTGGCACATTCACCATCCATATTCCTCATCACCATCCCTTATCCACTCCTTCCCCATTCATCATCTATTAATCCCACCCCACCTACTGATGGGATTATGAGCAAATACAGTAGGATAGAAGAATTCTTTAGGCAGCTAATTTATTTA
>QLPI01009699.1:0-23215 GCA_003314275.1 Chroogomphus rutilus
TCCAGAAACCATCGAGTGGAGACGAGAACGATCTTGAAGCATGATGACTAGAAATCCGGAGTAAACGTCCGAGCCTTGGACTTAGTACCAGGAAGTTGGCTCTACAAACTCCGATGTATTGATTTGTAACTAGTGCACAGACCACCCATATAAAGGGTATAAAAGGGGCTCACCAGCAGCAGGATCCTTAGACTTTCCTCTTTGGATTCCCCCTGCTTAGGTGAGGACTCCATATGTATTTAGGCAGTAGTAAAACAATTAAACACTTTGGATTCCCCCTGCTTAGCTCGCCTCTGAGATATATCTCGGGGCTGTAAGAGGGTTGCCCTTACAGTAATGGCAGTGTATAAGTATCAGAAGGGGGGGAGCATATCAGAAGGACTGGGGTGTAAAAATATTGGCCAGGGAGGCAGAAGAGGGCCAATCCCTCAAAGGTAGGGGGACCAGCAGCAAACGAGAGCCAATCCAGGTTGGAGTGAAGGGTGTTTGTGGTTTGGTCATTGGTTGGGGGGTCCTATGTGGCTGTATTTGTTGAAGCATTGTGTGGACTGAATGTATGATAAGGTATGGTGCGCGTCACTTAGTCACCGCAACTTTGTGACAGCGGCCAAATTGGGGAGGCAACCTCGGATCCGGCGCTTAGCCGGCGCTCTGCAAGGGGAGAGGGGGGTACCCGGTACCCGGTGGAAACAATTCGAAAGTGGGAGCATCGGATGTGACGTTGGGTGGATGCATATGACGGAGGAATGGGTGCTTGTGATGCACAACTTCATGTCCAGAAGTTCAGTTCACGAAAATACAAATCCCATAGACGGGTACCGGAGGGTATGGCAGCTCGGTTTGACAATTGATTACATAATAGACACCTTCCTTATATGGTAATTGATTACTTAATAGACACCTTAATAAGGAAACCAGCCAATTCATTCGGTGTCCGGTATAAAAACTCGGCAACCAGAGGGTCTTATGGAAATCTGGTTGGTAGGTCTCTCCTGCATATCAAATAGACCATTTCCACCTGGTCAGAATATCCCTAACATGATCAGAAGTGCACGAATTCAAAGTTGCGGTGACTAAGTGATGCGCACCATAGTAGGGATGATCTTGGGGTCATCCAACAGCTGATGAATGGAGTGGCTGGCCTTTCCTGCCTTGTGTCTGAGCTGGTTGCACTGCTCTGTGAATCATTTGCAGTGTTTGAGGTAGTTCACTACACTCTCCGGCTGGTGGCATTGTTTGCATAAGGCTGTGTCTAAAGCTTTTATCTTCTTAAGGACAGAGTTGAGGGATACGTGGCCAGTACACAGTTGTATGAGGATGCTAGTCACTCTACGGGGCAGGGAACTCAATGTCTTATAGATTTGATGGTTTGGCAGTTTTGAGTCTATTTGGGACATTTTGACATATCGGGGAGATTTTGACCAGACTCTCCTCCAGCACTGGAGGACAGATTTCTTCCGGTTGGCCTTCAGGGCTATGATACTTCCTGGAAGGTGCTTTCTGAAAAGCTCCAGAATGTTGTTGGTATAGGAGATGTCCCCTCCAGCTGCTCTCTTTGCATTTTGGTCAGCTAGCTTGTTTCCTTCAATTTCCATGTGGCCCAGAACCCACTCCAAGTGGATGGCAGGTTCCAGTGCTTGTGCTTCAGTCTCCAGATGAGCATGTGGGCTGTATCTAGTAAATATTATGCTAGCTGGTTCCCATTGTTCTGCAAGGCCTGGATGACAGCTTGATTGTTGAGGGCAATCAAGGCAGATCTAGTGGTTTGATGAGTTTCCAGTAGTATTAGTGCTAGAATTATACCAACAATCTCTCCTTCAAAGACTGTGTGTTTACAGTCTTTGCCTAGCCTGTATTGAAGGGCCTTCCCATCTTGAGGGGTGACCACCACTGCACCGATGCTGCCATCAAGTCCTGATCCATCTGAGGATATTTAGACATCGTCCATCCTTGTCCATAAAGTACTGGCTGCCGCTGGCTTGCTGTCTGCAATGTGTGTGGTAAATTGAGGGCGCCAGCTGGGGTAGTGTCTGGTTGAGTCCACTGTCTCTATAGTATCTGGGCAAATCTTGTACCTCTAGAGGAGGTTGTGGATTGCAGAGGGATGTGATTGGGGGCATCTCTTTGAGCTGTGTTTCACTGCTTTGTAGAGCGGGTGGAGTTTGGGCAGTGTTGCTAATCTGAGTGCCTCGCGATGACAGGTGTTGTCAATGCATATCTGGGTCAGTGGGATCTAGGAGTGAAGCTCTAGGATGTCAGTGGCCACCGATCTGAAGGCTCCTGTGATCAATTTGCATCCCAGCCTCTGAACCTCATCCATGATTTTGGTGTGTCCTATTGAACCGGTCCTTCTGTCTTAGGATTCTTGTGCATTGGGGTTTACTAGCTGAATGTCCCAAGGCAACCAAAGCCCACGTGACTACCACTCCCGACTCCATCTCACAGGCATCTGATGCCTCGGACATCAATGCTGAGGACTCAGCAACAGTGACCAAAGACTAAAGTCTGCTATCTGTTAGCCTCTGAGCATACAGAGAGTTGCGTTGACTTGGCAGATGCTAGTAGTGAGTTTTAGATCAATGCTCATATGTCCCCATACTTTCTTTTTTAATCTTCTGACATCTTATTGGTTACCGAACATTTCTGGCAACCCACCTTGATGCTTGATCTTATCAGCATCTGTTCATAGTTACCGTGTTATGTTATTTAGAATTCTTTGATCCAGTACAGCTCATTAGGTTATCACTGAATACATAGACATGTTACTAGATCTTCCATCTGGACAAAATCTGTCCAACCATCCATCTGTCACATCACTAGATCCGTCGGTCGGCAATATTCGGTCATAACTTGCTCACCTGCTATAATCCGTTGATTAACAGGGTATTGGGCAGCATTATGTTCCATCACACCACTGACACCTTTATGTGCATCCCTATGGCCTTGGTCCAGTTGGCACTTGCCACTGCTCCAAAAGCCTCACCCAGGATCCTTTTCTGTTGCTGGAAGCTCTGCCAATAGCCCTAGTCAATGCAACTGCCTCATGCATGCTTGTATACCAACCACTGGCAAGTTTTTAGCCAGGGCCTCTTGGTCAGCGGCACCATTTGGCACATTCGGCCAAGGTCTCTTCCATCCGTCCCCATCCGTTCTTGTCTCATCTACTTCATACATTTGTATCAACATACTCTTACCACTCCTTCCATTCCCTTGGCTCGAGGCCAGTACCTGTAGTAGACTATGGGACATCTACCTAAAAGAGGGGGTGGCGACTAAATAGAAACATTTCAAACTATGCAAACCACCCTCCCGAAAGCATCCCTCTCCCAAAATCCCTTCCCATTCATTTCCTGTCCCAACCCCTTACAAAAACAACCCCTCTTTACCTCCATTAATCTCGACCCAATCTGCCGAAAAACCTGGCATGTTGACTTGTTTCCTTTCTCCTCATAAACTTTTATTTTATTTTCACCCAAAAAACAATAGCAATCTCTATTCTCAGTCATCTTTCAAAGTCTCATCTATCACCATCTCCTCATTCTTTTCCTTAT
The DNA here is from genome assembly GCA_003314275.1 of Chroogomphus rutilus. NCBI lineage: Eukaryota > Fungi > Basidiomycota > Agaricomycetes > Boletales > Gomphidiaceae > Chroogomphus > Chroogomphus rutilus. The sequence continues at coordinate 3,552 of QLPI01009699.1, forward strand.
CCTCTCCACCATCATCCTTTAACTGGTCCTCCCCTGGACTCTCACCCCCATCCAACTCTTCCAGAACTCCCGTATTACCTGGTATTCCTGAATCTATGCACCGGTCCTCACCTAACAGGGCCACGGCATGACCTATGTACTCAATCTCTTCCAACATCCGAAGAAACACCCTGGTCATCCTTGCCTGCCCCTGCAGGAGGTCCTCCCAGAACTCTGCACCATGCTGGGACCCCAACTCTTCCGGCTGTGGGACATCCACAGTCATTGATCTACCGCTTGGCCTCAGGGCCATCAGCCGCTTGCTCGGCCACATCATGACAGCCCTTCTTGGCCTCTTCATTGGCCGCTCTTCCACTTGTTCTTCTTCCATTTCCTCCCTTTCGCTCTGCTCTTCCTCACTCTCCCTCTCTGACTCCACCTCTTCCTGACTCTTAACCTTGCACTGTGTTATGGCCCATGCCACCAAACAAACCCACATTAAACCCCACAACCACCCGCACCGTTTCCGGGACCTTCCCAATCACTCAAAGTCTGAATAACCGATTTCCGGATTCCCGATGCACCACTCCGAGGTTCTATGTTTCCGAACCTCCGAAGATTCTGAAGTCAAGGTTCCGCTCCTTTGATAGTCGACACGCAGGATCACCACGTACCTCACTCCTTTGTTCTTTGTTTTATATTGCCCCTTGTACTCTCTTCCCCCCCTTGTCTTTACTCGGTAAAAGATAGTACAAGACTAGATACATGTATATAAGCCATCAGTCGACTGGACTATTCGCCAGTATGAATATCGACTTAATTCTGCATCGTAGTTTCCGATTAAGTTCCGGTAAACTTTCCGACTCTCTGAAATTAGGGACAGACGATCGAGGAGGGTGCAACACATAAGTTGAAGCCAAGTCCCTGCGACCTCGAACCACTCGTACCACCCTATACCGTGAACAGTCCCAAGACCCCCGGCGTTCCTGACTTCCATCCCCATTCCAATTCTGATCCCGAGTCCACAAACCTTAGTCCCTCCATCCCCAGAATACGAACCCCCCCTTCGGAAATCATTTGGAACCCTCCGAAAACCCCCTTCCGGAAGTCTCTAGCTAAGCGCCGACATGCGGATTTAACACACTGCTGAGGCACTGCCAGGCTGCACTTCATATGGCAGGCATTGCATTGCCCACATGCTGCCCCTATGTTCCTTACTAGACAGCTCTCCTTGCATTTCTCGCAATGATTGCAAGGAGGAGGGAGGGAAGGCGACCATTCTCGGGTCGGCTTCTTTTTGGGCTAATAGAAAAAATCAGTCAAAAAATAAAACAAAATAAAATCCCCACATACCTTGGCCCCCATCAGCCCTCCCCTCACGTTTATTTTCTTAGTAGGCCCTACTCCCATACTCTTACCCCTCTTATGGAGCAAACCCTCCGGTCTTCCCAAACCCTTGGAAGCCCCCATGGCACTAGCACCCTCACTTTCAGGAACCTTATCCTGTTTCCCTGCATTCAGAGGAGGTCCTGTCTCAGTTGCATCCTCGAGGCCCCGGTTCTCCACCTGTTTTGCCAGCTCCTCCCAATCCCTCTCGGCTGCTTCAGCAGTAGCATTGGCCACTTTCCTATCGGCCTCTTCCCTCTCTGCTGCTAATTTAGCAGCCACTTTTGCCGTGTCCTCATCCTCCCTTTTCTTGGCTTCGGCCTCAGCAATTTGAGTGGCCTCAGCCTCTCGTTTCTGTTGCCTCTCCAACCTTTTCCTCTCTATCTCAGCTTTCTGTACATTGTCTTCATCCGTTTCATAACCCATCTTGTTGCGGTGGACAGTGATGTGATACGCATATTGATGGAAGCAAGGGTTACATTCAGGCGCCAAACCCCAAACCTTTTGTGACGTCACATTAAGGCATCGGAACCTCATATTCAATCCCCGCTCACCCGCTTCATGGGTTCAGCTGCTAAGGGGGGGATACTGTCAAGACCACAATACCGAGCTCTGGTTCATTTGGTAATACTGACCTGTTAGGACCGTACGCTGGTATACCTGACTATTCATTTCAGCCCACTCAGCCCAACTCTGCTCTCGCTTGCTATTCAACAATACACCCTCAGCCCATGGACTATATGCACCTCGTGTATCTGTCTTGGTGCCACATGCTCCTGTCAATTCACTCCACTCATTTACGTCACACTCCATACGCTCGCTATTCCATTCCGTCTTCATTTACATTTAATATCCTTTTATTTACATTTCGCTCCATTTTCATTTATTCACAATTCTGCTCAGTCTCTTATATCCGATCTGCTATTATGTTCCTTAGGATAACTCCATTGGGAATCGGAGTGACATGTTACTCCCCAATGTCATGGAGGAGATCATTATTTGAGGAGTATTTCCGTTCTCGCTTTTCACAATCCTCGGCTTTCTCATTCTATTATAGGAATCTATTTGACTCCTAGTAGATTAGAAAGTAGTATAAAGATCTTGTACTTCAGTAGTTCAGTCTTCAGTCAGATAATCAACCTTGATTTCGACTAAGGTTTTTCTGTTCATTTTCTATCTGTCTTGCCTTTATGAAATTGGGGACCGTGTGGTCTAGTGCATAATGTTGAAGCCAAGCCCCATTCTGAACCTTGCCATTGTCTCGTCTTTGGGAGATTAATAATATTATGATTACGTCCTTTTTCTACATTGTAACATGACCGACCAACCAACCTTTACCCATATTATCCTCACTATCACGTGGTCTTGGCTTGGTACACCCGGTACATTGTCTAGATTACTTCTCCCATCCTATCCTTTCCACCCCTTACTATCCTCCCATCCCCTCGCCTGTTCTCCCTCAAACATGTGATGACTACTCATTATCTTGGTCACGGCCCTATTGTTTTATCTTCGGTCGTCCTCTATTGTTCTATTCTCACCCACTCCTTCATTATTTTATTCTAAGCCATATTCCATTATTCTAATCTCGCCTACATTCCTTATTCTATTCTTGATCACTGTGGACAATGCCTCCACATGGTTTTTCAAACCTTATTGTTCTCCATTCCTTATGCCACCCTGTTCCACATCTTGCTTCTGAACCTATATAAGTAGTGGGATGTATGTAGATAGTTCTTCACTCAGAATATCAACTTGGTTCGCACCCTCTCGTCTGCCCCTTCCCTGTCTAAAGTCCTTCACTCAAGCCGACATCCTTGGCACCTTTGCGTGCCTCTCTCCTGTCTAAATCAGTGGCACACATGGAACAGCAGGGTGCAATGCACAAGCATGTTGAAGCATAGCCACCCCGAAACGGTCTGCAGGACTTGACCAACTCCTTGGCTTTACCGAGTCATAACAGTAGATCTGTATGCCCAAGAGCTGTGCCTCGCCAACACATTCAATAACTAGGCAGGTTTGTCTGTGTACAAAGTTAGCCCATACTAAATCTTTACACCTTGTGAGCCTCAGGCACTGGAACTTTGACATTTTGGCTTGGGAGTTGTGGGCTGCAAACCAGGCTGATTGCTTGTCCAGTATATAATTGAGCATTGTGTCACTTTCTTCAAAGGTGTTGGCTATGGCCATGAAGAAATTGTCATCTACATAGGCACTGCCGTCTTCATCACCTCCTCGTGGGATGGCCACCAAACCATAGCTGTATATGAGGTAGAGGATCATTGAGGCTGTTTCCCCTTAAACAATACCATTGTCAATGTCAATGGGCAGTGAGGTGAAGTTGTCAAAACTCAGCATGGGTTTCCTGTCTTCAAGCATAGCCTTGAAGAATGATACAATTTAAGATGGGTATTCTAGCCTAGCCATGTTCTTGAGCAGCCAGTCTGTGACTGCATTGGGAAAAGTGTTTGCTATGTCCAGAAAAATTATGGTTGCAACCTTCCACTTGTGCCATGCTTCCTTGATCCAGTGAGTCAGATAGAGAAGCAAGTCAATGGTCGTCCTATTGGGTAGACCCCCGAAGTGGTGGGGTGGGAGCAGATTGTGTCTGACTGTGAGGTATACTATGATGTCAGTTATCACCCCTGAGATTACCATTCCCATTGAATAATAGAGTGCAATCGGATGGTAGGCCTTGGCTATAGTGTAGGTGGGTTTGCCTGGTTTCCAGAGCACAATGGGCTTCCAGGAGTGCCACCTTTTAGGGAAGTATCCAGTGGTGAGCACTGTCAAGAGACAGGCATGCAGCAGGGGTGTGAGGATGGCCTTGCATTCTATCAAGACCACATTGGGGATGCCATCCTCTCCTGGGGCCTTGAAGGGGCTGGCTTTGTTGATTCAGCAGGTGACCTGATGTAGTGCAGGCATAGAGAAATTGAGCAGTGGAGGGTAGAGGTCAGAGTCTTTGGGTAGATTGGGGAGGTTGTGCAGGTGAGGTGGAAAGAACAGGTCTGTGAATAAGGGTGCTTTGCCGGCATCCATGTGTACTTCTGAGACAATTTGACTGTTGGCCCCTTCCTTGCAGAGGAAGGGAATGCATGCATGGGACCCATCAGAAAGGGTTTTTCATGTGTTTGCCTGCCACCCATACGTCTTTCTCTTTGGCCTCCTCTATCCAGCTCTTCCAGTGATCTGCTTTGGCCTTGCAGAGGGCTGAGATATACATGTTCCTGACACAATTTGAGACACACTTTCTATCCTCCCAACTAGCTGTAAACCTGGTGCGAAATTTGTCTCTGCTCTTACGTGCATAGTTATGATGGAGCTGAGTGAGGTTTGGATTCCACCAGCACTTGGAGTAGGGGGTGAACCGCAACAGGGGGATAGACCCTTTAATTGTGTCTTGAATTGCTGTTGTGAGCCAGTCTATAAAGCCATCGATTTCATGGGGGGTAGAGGGGAGTGGGGTACTAGGGAGACAGGTCTTGGTTAGGTTCTCAGTGAGTATCTGTTGGAATTTGACCCAGTCTGCCTTCCTGAAGTTGCACCTTGGGGTGGTTTGGCATCTGTTGAGCTCCACATCTATCCATGTGTGCATGGGTAGATGGTCTGCAGATGGGAGGTGGTCATCTGGGGAGGTGTTTCAGGACAAGATTTAGTGGGTTAAGTCAGCATTGCAGAAAAAGAGGTCGAAGGTGGTCTACATTTGGTGGGAGTCAGATTGAAAAGTGGGGGTGCCAGCAGGGAGTTCAAGCTCCATGTGGTGCTGAGCAAGCAGCTGCATGAGGAGGTCAGTGTCACTGTGTCTGCATAGCCGAGCTTGATTAGGGCCTGACCATAGTGGGTTATGCTTGTTGAAGTCTCCAGCCCAGATGGTGGAGGAGTCGTGTCTGGTCAGGTGTGAAAGGTACCAGGATTGTAGGTGTAGGAGGGCCATGTCTGTTTTGGGAGGTGTTAATATTACATGGATATTCAGACTGAGCACTTACTACAACAAATGGATGTGAGTGGCCATAGGTGTGGAGCATTGTTCTTTCCCATTGTTCTTTTCTATTGTCTCTCTATACTGGACTTTACCAGTTATTGTCCCTTATATTTATTCTTCCTTTCTATTGTTCATCCATTCTATTATCTATTTGTCTATTGTCCATTTTTTATATAAGTAGACCCTTAGGATAGCTAGTCACTTCAGTACTTTGAGACAAAGACTGAAACTTGTGTTTAGCTCTTTACAGGTTATGGGCCCCGGCCACAACTAAAAAGACAAACTTGACATACCTTGAACCCGATATACAAAGATGACTGACAGATTTAAAATTCTCAGATATGATGAGTCAGAGCATTTAGATAAAAATGGCTCCAATTGGAATTTTTGGAAGACACAAATGGTTCCTTACCTGAAAGGATCAAAACTATAGCTATATGTGTCTGGAACTGAACCTGGACCTGTGACCACAGATGTGGATAAACTTGCAAAGTGGGAGGAAGTGGACACACAAGCACTCTCTACCATTCTAATGAATATCACTCCAAATGTCCAGGAAGGACTAGATTGCTCATCAGAAAAAATGCTTGGGATGGATTATTAGACAGATACACACACATTGATCCTATCACCCAGAATTTGGCCTAGTCACAGCTGCATGCAAAACGATACACAGAAGGCAGATCAGAGACCTTACCTACTCATCTGGTAGAGCTCCAGAGGTTAAGAGAAGCTTGTGGAGGACTAGGAGTGCTCATACCTGATGACCAATTTACAAGAATCTTAACACTCTCAATGCCAACACCCTCCTGGGACCCAGTAATAGGAACTCTAGGGGGAGTACTGGATCCAAAGATAGTGATCTCCTGCCTCAACACTGAATGGAGCAGGAGACAAGGACATACCACAAGTGGCACAGACCCAAATGTAGTGTTTCAGACAGGAGGAAAATCAAGTCTAAAGTGTAATAATTGCAACAGATCAGGACATACTAAGAGCAGATGCTAGGCTAAAGGGGGCGGTCAGGAGGGTCAGTATCCTGAATGGTTCAAAGGAAAAAAGGACTCAATAATTACCAATACTGTGAAGACAGTCACCGACCCACCTATCATATGGGCCCATGGTTCCAAAGGACTGCCAGATGTATGGTATGCTAATTCTGCTGCAACAGTCCATGTCAGTCCAAATTATGAGGACTTCACCTCTTATACCAAGTATGACAAGAGACGTACCATAAAAACATTTGGAAACAATACAGTTGAGGGAGTAGGTGAAGGAGACATAATTGTTGATGTTGAATACAGAGGAAAAGTCACAAGGATCTGACTCACACAAGTTATGCATGTTCCCAGAGCAGATGGAAAGATTCTGTCCCTCAAAGTTCTGGACCAAAAAGGGTTTGAAAGTCACATCACAGGAGGATTTGTATGCATCATGAAAAACAATAACATCTACACCAAGGCATCACTGGGTGGAGAGTTATACAAGGTGAAAATGAAGATCATACCATCAAATGAGAATGTCTTAGCTACAGTCAAGAGAGACACATCAGCGACTGACTTACCTACATGGCACCAATGACTAGGGCACCTTGGTAACACAGCACTCAAAAGATTAGTCAACTCCAATGTTGTAAAAGGGATGGACATCACAGATACACACCTAGAAGGAATATGTAAAGACTGTGTGGTTGGGAAAATGGACGAAAAACCTTTTGAGAATCACAAAGAATGAGACACACACTTGTTTGGGACACTACATGCAAATCTGATAGGTCCAATGAATCCCAAAGCCAGGTGGACGCATGCCAAATTTTGTCTTGTGATTAATGACGATTGTTCAGGGTTTGGATTTATATTCAACCTGAAAAACAAAGATGAAACAGTCAGGGCAATCATCAACCTAGACAAGGCGATAGAAGTCAAGTTTCAGAAATGTGTTCACACCTTGAGGACAGAGAATGGTGGTGAGTTCATGAACAATGAACTAATCAAACACTGTCAAGAGAGAGGAATATTGATATAAACTTCAGTTGCATACAACCCTGAGCTAAATGGATGAGCAGAAAGGCGAAACAGGACTCTTGTAGAAGGCACAAGGACAATGATAAAGGACTCAGAGTTAGGAAAAGACCTATGAAGTGAAGCCATCTTGACTCATGTTTATATACGCAATAGATGCCCCTCAAGAATCCTCCCCAACAACATCACTCCATATGAAAAGGTTTTCGGCCATGCACCAGAAATAGGGCACCTTCGAGTATTTGGTGCCAAGTGTTTCATTAAAATCTCCGATGACACAAGGTCCAAACTCAACAACAAAGTGAGGGAGTTCCACCTAATAGGACATGAGGGAGACTCCATTTATGTGGTGGTAGATTCAGATAAGACAAGACATAGGTCTCGGAACATAATCTGCATAGAAGGCAAGGCACATAGAAGCAAAGGTAGTGGAAATGCTCTCATGGAGCTTCTAACCCTGGAGGAAGAGAATATCAGCAAAGACCATGAAACCGATGAAAACAAAGCTAGGAGTAGAAGGAGGAGATAGGACGTGTGGGGGACAGAACCAACAAGGCGATCGGAGAATGTCAAGGATCAAGAAGCCAGCAAAGAAATCAGCAACAAAGTACTCACCAACAAGGTCAAAAATGAAGATACATTACCTGAAATAAAAATCCCTAGAGCATACTCCAATGCTATCAGCTCTCCAGAAGGAAGACTATGGAAAGATGCTATGGATTATGAACTGAACAAGCTTAAGAAAATGAATACATGGAATGAAATCGACGAAAAGGACATTTCTAGCAATGCTCAAGTCCTTCCAGGGATGTGGGTGCACACAATAAAGAACCTCAAGTCCAGAGAACAGAAGTACAGGTCTAGATGGGTCGTCCAAGGAGATCAGCAAAAAACAAACATATCTCTGAGTGATACTTTTGCACCTGTCTCACATATATGCTCCCTCAGAATTCTGCTGGCTCTAGCAACCATAAAAGACCTTCAGATATTTGCCTGGGATGTCGACTCTACATATCTTCATGGAACAATAGACCACAACATCTATGTCAAGTTCCCTCCGCTTCAGGTAAGCCGTACAGGGCTTTGTGTAATTTTGCAACTTTGCCCTCCTTACTGTAGAATTCTGGAAATTAGTCTCAGGATGCTCATTTAACTAATTGTACTTGGATGGAATGGTTTCATTCAACCCTGGATCTCTGAATACCAGGTGGTACAGTGAATACCAAATAGTCTGGCATAGGTGGGAGCAAAAAATTGTCAGAAATGAATAAAATACATATTATTGTATGAAATTAATGAACCTCATGAAATTTATGAGATAATAATGATAAAAATATTCAAAATCTACTATTAAAATGTCCCTGAATTGTCTTGCAATTTATTTGTTCATATCTGACCATCTTGGCATGCATATGTGTGCATATATGAATAAAATCCTATATTTTGAAGTGATTTCCATGATAACAAACACATTTGTAATCAAAAGCAATATATATAATTTGACTGTGTCATCTTAATATTCCCCAAGAATGCTTAGATATTATAGAATGTCCATCCTCTTGTTATGTGCTTGTGCCTTCTTATTTCTGTGGCAAGAACTGGCAGTCTAAGATGTCATTCATGAACCCATATCACTATTATCCTGATGTGTCTGCATTACCATCATCCCCACCATCTCCACTACAATCACTTTTAGGTATTTGATGGTTTTCTTAGTTGTTAGAGTACAGGCTCTCCAAACCATCTGAGATTTTAGTGCATTGCAAAGAGAAAGAGAAGTGTTCAATCAACAAAAGGAAATCTGCTTGAGTGTGTCCAGTATCTTGAAGAAATTTAAATGGAATTGTATCAGTGCAAGTGATGGGCCTGTTTTGCAGAAACCCATCTTCGGACACTTTACAATATTTTGGGGAGAATAATTGTGAGAGTGTATATCTTCATAAAAATATGGAATATATATTTGAGAATGTACCAAAAACTCATCTGCTATTAGATATGTATTGCCTGCACACTGCATAGACATTAATTTTCACCAACAAGTCTATCGTTGCAAGTTTCAAGAACTTTTTTTTTCAATTTTGGTATCCTCAATGATTTCCTACATGGACATGATTTTTGAACTGTGCTGAGGGGTTAGCTCCCATTGGGGCTTGGTAGCCTGCATATACTTGCAACCAGTTGAAAAGATGGCAGAATTACAGATTCATTGTATTGATTTTGATTGAAGTAGCCATGGGGAGTATCATTGAGGGTGAGAGAGAGAGAGATTGGTCATAGGTCAAAGGGTTTGAGTTGTTGTAAGGACAGAAGTGACAGAAAGTAGACAATGAAGTGCTGGGAATTAGACTGGCAGTCAACTTGTGACAAAGACTTGGACAGCTAGTTGTTGTGAGTGTTCATGTTGGAGGGACTTGGCTTCAACTTATGTGTTGTGCCCTCCTTGATCATCTGTTCCTTATTTTAAAAAGTCAGAGAATGTGCATGCAGACACTAAGTTGGAATTAGGTTGGGAATCAAGTCAGAAACTAGGACACAAATTAAGTTGATATTTGAACTAGCAAACAGTCAAGTTGACTTGAGGTTTATATACATGTAGACTACCTTGTACTTTCTACTGTCTGGTCAAATGAAAAGGGAAGTGTTATGACTGGGTAAAGCCGAGAAGTCGGTCAAGTCCTGCAGACCGTTCGGGGTGGCTAGGCTTCAATGTGCTCATGCATTGCACCCTGGTGTTCTGTGCGTGTCACTGATTTGGAGAGAGAAGAGGCCCGTGAAGGTGCCGAGAGTGTCGGCTTGAGCAAAGGACTTTAGACAAGAGGAGGGTGGATAAGAAGATGCGAACCAAGTTGATATTCAGAGTGAGGAACTATCTACATACATCCGCTACTTATATAGGTTAAAAAGCAAGATGTGGAACAGGGTGGCATAAGGAATGGAGAACAATAAGGTATGAAGAATCATGTGGAGGTATTGTCCACAGTGATCAAGAATAGAATAAGAAATGTAAGCGAGAATAGAATAATGATAGATGGCTGAGAATAAGATAATGAGAGAGTGGATGAGAATAGAACAATGGAAAATGGCCGAAGATAAAACGATAGGGCTGTGACCAAATAATAAAGGAACTGTAAATGTTCCGAGGGAGAATGGGTAAGGGAATGGTCAGGGAAAGAGAGAATAGTAAGGGGTGGAGGGGGTAGGGTGAGAGGAGTAGTCCAGATGATGAACCGGTTGTACTGAACCAAGACCATGTGGTAGTGAGGAGTGATGTGGGTCAGGGTCGGTCGGTCGGTATTGCCGAGTGCGGTGTCGTGGGCTTGACAGGAAGGAGAAAATACAAGGGGGTGAACAGAACATGAAAGAACAAGGGGGTTGAGTTACTCAGGAACCCCAGAAACACCTGTTGTGTTTTCCAAAATTCATTGAAAATTCAGGTTGATTTATGGCCAATAGCCTGGAATGGATGGGGTCCTTAGTTATTTACAAGACAGGTCAGAGCCGTTTGACCCAAAGACTTGTGTCATATCATTGACACCACCTGTAGTCTATCAGCCATTATTATATGTCGCTTGCAGATAGTGTCTCCACTCTGCCATTACCTGCATAATGGCTAGCATCTCCTTGTCATATATATCATAATTCCTCTCTACATCATTGAGTGCCTTGGACATGTAGGCCACCGGTTCCCAGGTTCCTTGTTGCATTTGCGACAGGATTGCACCACTGGCAAAGTCTGAACTGTCTGCTTCCACTTGGAATAGGTCCTCATCTGTTGGGAAGGCTAGGATTGGTGCTGCCGTTACTGCTACCTTGAGAAGTTGGAAGCTTATCAACTGTTTTGGTCCCCAGTTCCATGGCTTGTCCCCTGTTAGTTCATGTAGTGGTTTGGCAATGCTTGCAAAGCCTTAGATGAAGCGGCGATAGAAATTGACAAAACCCAAGAATTGCTGCAATTCATTCTTCGTCCTAGGAACTGGCCACCTGCTCACTCCTTCCACCTTCACTGGATCCATCTCCACCTTCCCTTTGCTCACCACCAATCCCAGATATTCCACCTTTTCCTTCTCAAACTCGCATTTCTCTGGTTTGAGATATAGATTGTGTTCTTGTAGCAGGGCCAAGACACACTTGACAGTCCTTCTGTGTTCTTCTAAGTCTGTTGAGTAGATCATGATGTCATCTATATAGGTGCTGATGCATCCTTCATTGATCAATTCATGGAAGATGTCATTCATCATCATCTGGAATGTTGCAGGAGAGTTAGTCAATCCAAAGAACATGACCAGTGGTTCGAAGAGGCCTCGGTTGGTGATAAAGGCCGCTTTGTGTTCATCTCCTTCTTTGACTCAGACATTATTGTATCCCCACCTAATGTCCAGCTTAGTGAAGATGCGTGCATGACTTAGTTTGTGGATCATTTCAGAAATCAGTGGCAGTGGATAGCAATTCTTGATTGTCATTACATTTAGCCTTTGGTAGTCCTGCACTGGCCTCAAGCTGCCATCTTTCTTTTTGATGAAGAAGAATGGTGATGCAATAGGAGACTTGGATGGTCGGTTCTTCCCTGACTTCAGGTTTTCTTCCAAGAACTCATCTAGCTCCTTCTGTTCCTCCAGACTGAGTGGGTACACCTTACTTGAGAATGGTTCTTGCAAGCCGAGTGATAACATTCTCGAGTGTGATATCATCTGGATGAGCGGCATCCAACATGACGATGATTTGGTTGTAGACCATAGGTAGTCCGTTTGTGAGCACGAGGATAACATTGTCATCGGTCACATCCACTCCAATAGCGCTAGTCCAAAACGCATGCCTTTCACCCTGCCAATCCACGATGCCATGGTTTCCACAACCTCCTGAGACTCATTGACCTTCATCCTTGCATTAATGAATGCACGCCGCATCGCCAGCTTTGAACCAAAGCCTTGAGCCTGATGGACGTGCCGTAGTTCTGCCCAGACCTTCTTTGGGTCGAGATCCTTCATATGGGGCAACTGACCGGCCGTGACCCTCTTGATCATCCTGGCCCTGGTCTGCCTCATCTTCATCTCGTACTCCGCAACAGCCTTCCTGGCACCAAGCATATCGCCTTCTGGTTTCACAACCATCCCAAAAACATATTCCCACAGTCCTTGTTCCACCAAGTCTGCTTCCATACGTATCTCCCATTCTGCATAGTTCCCATCAGTAAGGGCAGCGAATGTTGGATCACGGTCTTCAGACATAACAGGGGTAATTCGGATAAGATATGGTTTTGCGGTTTTCAAGAAGGTGAGTAAGAGGATGAGTCAGTACACTCGAGTCATCCAATACGGGTGTGGTCGAATTATGTTGAATTTCCCCTGAAGCACCCAGTACGAAACGCGGGTGATGGTTATAATTCGACGAGGGAAATTTTTAGCTACAGCGAAACTTATGTAATGCGGACACGTCACATGATATGTTGTGGTGCGAACTCGCAATATTCCCAACAGTGTGAGCAAAAAGTCGCTTTGCACCGCCTCCCTCGGACTTTGCCGAAAAAAAGAGGTACAAAATGTTGAAACGAGGGGTGGAAGGAGCGGGAAAGGGGAGAGGAGAATAGCGGTAGAATGAGAAGAAGAAACACCGGGACAGGAACTGATGGATAGGACGGCCGAGGAACATGGACAGAGCGGATCCGATACATAAAGACAATTAGTAATGACTCATAGACATAGTATAGACACAACTCACGCGATGTTGCGAATTAGAACGGACAGACAACATTATCTACACGTTGAGCACGCATGTGGCCGGAGGAGCAGAAGGAATATAGGAACAGGATCACAGGACAAAGATGCGAAGAGGAAGGGCAGGATTAGCAGAGGAAAAGATTACAGTGACTACGAGAACGGACTTATACAGTATAGGATGACATACGGCCATGCCGGGACGCACATAGGCAACCTACGAAGGAAACATGACGAGAAGTTAGGATTTCCGATTGGAACAGGATCTGGGAGAAGGTACTCACCGATGAAGACGAAGATTTGCATGTACAGCATAACTCAGTAGATAGTGTGGCCGATGACGTGGAAGGGGAATCACAAAGCAGGGTGGCAACCCTGCATCCGGATCTAGAATGCCGCCGCTACATTAGGAAAGGATTATTTCAAAATACTTTGATTCATTTATATATAAAACTAGGTAGATACATCGTTATACACTAGTTCTATACTCACTAGTTTCTCTATCAATTGTTGGACTCGACGCTCGCGTATATTCAAGTTCTCGAAGTTACATCTGTTATCACCCTCTCGTCGAACACCCGGACACACCGGGATACTATCTTTAGGTGTAGTAAACGTTAACTACACTATCTATTCATATACTCTTCACCACGTCAAGCATCCAATAGTCCAAACCTTTATTCTGCCAACTACGTGCCATCTCCCTGGACCAGCACCTAAAACCTTCGATACAGGTCGGCCATACCACCGCATACAGGAGGATAATAAATCACGCACGTACAGAAGAAATACAGAAAATATATCAAAAAAATCACACATAGCTACGCCACCATTTCCCCTGACTTTTAACTAATACAAAAGACGGCCGCTGCAACACGGCCCAGAGCGTGAATGGCCTTTCCTTGCGTTTCCATGGTCACTTTCAAAATTACAAAAAAAAAAAAAATCTACGTTTTTGTCCATCATCTTTATATCAGTGGGCCGCTTTTGCAGTGTGGAACTGATATACCAAACTCATTTAAGGCCACACGAGACCCTTCAGACAAATGGGCGCTCAACTACTGCTAAGTGGATCAGTTAATCTATTTTAAATTACATTATTTCTCCTTGTAGCTTTGCTGTCCAGATAATGTCTTCATATCCACCTCATGTCTGTCTTGTCTTCCTATCCACTTAATATGATATACCTTGAGGGAGGCATCGGCTCCAATACCGATATCCTTTCTTTGTCTGCCTATACAATGGCCACTCATGTAAATAAGTTCACAAGTGCCGTCAAGGTTTCTCAGCCACTTCAGGATGGTGCTTGTTTCCCAAATAATCATTCTCACTTTATTTTGATGACACTAATTTTTAGGGTCAGGTAAGGCCAGTGGGCCAAGACATAACTAGATACTCTAGCCTCTGGGAATTAGTGTATTAACCTTGAACTATTTTGTTCTCTATTATCTTAAGGCCCGACTCAGCCATTGTAGCAATGGTCTCCGAGTCTCTCAACTCTCTTCAATGCTTGCACTCACTTTTCTTTTTCCCAACCATGGCAAGATTGCCGAAAGGCACATTACCAGTTTTCTTTAATCTTGCTTTCCAGACTGACATTTTTGTTAAGTCTTTGTGCAGCGAAGCAGTCACCAATGTAATACCTGATTGCGTGAAGTCCTGAAAGAAGCAATAATAAAGGATGTTCTCCTGTTTATTGGCTGTCAGCAAGATCGATATCATACTCAGCCCAGATCTCCACACTAGGTATTTCACATTACTTGCTGTTCTCCAAGATGCTAACCGTTTCCTACGCTCATATCAACCCTCATCATTCCCATTGCTGCTTCCTTTGTCTTACTACTGGCAAAGAAATGGGTCCAAATGCTAGGGCCATGGATTTATCATAATGGCAAATCATGAACGATGTTGGTGGAATGCGTTTTGAGAGCCTGATAAAAAAAAGTTGCTGGCGTTTTGCTTGGATAAACGGGCCTAAAAAGTAACAATTAGCAAAGTATGGATTTTTTTAATCATTTCCCCCACCAGCATCATCTTGTCACATTTCTTGAAGGATACTCTGCACCTCCTTCTAGGCCTCAGCAATGATGACGCCGTACTCGACCTTGACCTCATTCTTCTCCTACCGCATCAATCTCGCAACCAATGACAAATTTGTGGCCA
This sequence comes from Chroogomphus rutilus, assembly GCA_003314275.1. Classification (NCBI taxonomy): domain Eukaryota; kingdom Fungi; phylum Basidiomycota; class Agaricomycetes; order Boletales; family Gomphidiaceae; genus Chroogomphus; species Chroogomphus rutilus. The sequence goes on from QLPI01009699.1 coordinate 18,797, forward strand.
AATCCAAATAGCTCAGCAGTCCCTCCACATTCATCCTGTTGATCAGCACCCTGGATTTAAGCAGCATCTATAAACACTTATTGAATCTTGTTTAGGTACTGTTGTGAATGGTTTGAGGCTTGTTTTAGCAACCACATCCACCCTCTGTGGCTGTTGCTGTGGCTGTATTTTTCACTTGATCATTCTTTTTCTCTACTATGTTCAAACAAAAATCACTTAGGTAGGTGTAGTATTGGCACAGGTGTATTATGCTGCACCTGCATTCATGTCTACATGGATAAGAGCAGGTGGGATGGTTTCACAAGGTTTCAAATCTCAAGTTCAGAACACAACCTTCAGTGTTTTCAATACCCAGTCAGTTTTTCTCCTGCACAGACTTAATCAAAAATGCTGAATTTAGTAGAGAACATTTTTGTTGTCGTTCTACCACACCTTTTTTGCCATTGGTGGAGGTCAGACATATACACCTTCTAACCCATGAACATTGAGGATAGCATTGAAAACAAACTTGGTATTTGAAATACTGTCATTTTAATTCCACAGCTTCCATGCATCAAGACGAGCCTTACCATTGTCCCGTGCTTCGTGTCGAGTAATGTGTAGCACTCAAATATTCTGTTGGAGTAGGTGGTGGTCGATGACCCCAACTATCTTATTCATTCTTACACTGGGTCCATAGTCAAGCTGAAGAACATATCCATCTCACGACAGAGTATTATCTGAACTGACAACTGCAGTTAGTGCTTCTGAAGGGTGACCGCCAATAGTGACGATTGTTGGGTATGTAACCCGTTCGGCACTGCCATGAGTGGACCAAATGGGTCTCGGTCTCAGTCGGCAGGCATAAAGTGCAGGTGGGGCTGTGTTGGACAGGAATAATTTTCGGGGGTTCCCCTGACATCACCCCCCCTCTAGAATGCACAAACCGAGGGCTCTTTGAGCCCCTTGTCATGTTCTTTGGCCTCACCAACAGCCCTGTGACATTCCAGACCATGATGAACGACATCTTTCAGGACCTTGTGATGGAAGGGCATGTGTGTGTGTACCTTTCAAGTACACATACCGAGACCCGTTTATTCGGCAGTGCCAACCGAGCAGTCACCTTATGTCCACATCCAAGTGTCCACACCACATGCATATCACTTGGTACACCGGTCTTGGCTCGGCACATCCACCACCCACACTCCTTGTCCTTACCCCCCACATACTCTATGCCACTCACCATCCATTAATCCCACCATGCCTACTCCTCATCCTTCAATCTGCCTCACCTTGGGACTTCCTGTCCTTGTATTATCCTCGGCCATGGCTCCATTGTTTTATAGTCGGCCACTTCCTATTGTCCTATCCTTGGCCACATTTCTATTATTCTATCCTTTATTGTTCTATCCCCGTTTCCATTCCTTCATTCTAATTTTACTCACTGTAGACAATAACCACATGCTCTGCATACCTTGTTGTCTCACATTCCTTATTCCACATGTCACTCCTTAAACCTATATAAGTAGGGCATGCATGTACATATTTCCTCATTCTGGGTATCAACTAGGCTTAGGCCCTTCTACCTTCTTCCTCTCTGTTAAGTCCTCAACTCGGGCTGGAATCATCAGCATCCTCCCGAGTACCCTGCCTGTTGCAAATTAGTGGAATGCACGGAAGAGTAGGGTGCAATGCACGAGTACGTTGAAGCCAAAGCCACTACTCCCGGCCTGTAGGACTTGGCTGCTCCCATCCAACATCTCAGCAGTCCCGAAGTTCATCAGTACCCACAGCTTGACAGTACCTGGATGACATCCTCATCTTCACCGAGACTCTCAAAGAGCATCAATGGGTTGTCCGAGAGGTCCTTGAACGATTGAGGGCCCACAAGCTCTACCTTCGGTCAGAGAAGTACGAGTTTGAACAGACAATGATCGAATACTTAGGCCTCATCATATCTCATGGCAAGGTAGAGATGGACCCAGTCAAGGTAGAAGGCGTCACAGGCTAGCCGGCCCCATCAAACCAAAGAGAGGTGCAGGCCTTCCTCGGCTTCACCAACTTCTATCGGAGGTTCATTGAGAGGTTCTTGCACCATGCCAGGCCATTGTTTGAACTTGTGAAGAAGGACGTGAAGTGGAGGTGGGGAGACGTGGAACAAGCAGCCTTTGAAGGGCTCAAGATGAAGTTCACGACAGTGCCCATCCTCGGGTTCGCCGACGATACTCGCCCTTACCGAGTAGAAGCAGATAGCTCTGATGTGGCCATGGGGGCAGTCCTTTCGCAGCAGTCATGCGAGGATGGAAAGTGGCACCCGATTGCCTTTTATTTGAAAAGCCTCTCCCCAGTAGAAAGGAACTACGAGATCCATGACAAGGAGATGCTTGTGATCATCCGAGCCTTGGAAGAGTGGAGACACTTCTTAGAGGGCACTGAGCACCGTGTCGAAATCTGGACCGACATCTAGAGTACTTCCAATCTTCAAAAAAGTTGAACCAACAACAAGCCCATTGGTCCCTCTACCTCTCGCATTTCAACTTCGACCTGCGACACTGACTGGGAGTAATGATGGGGACTGTTGAATTTCGGTGGTGCTGAGCAAGGACCGCAGAGAGAGCAACTGTTTGGCTTGAGCGGAGGTAATGGCTCATTGCAAACAGATGAGGAATTACAAATCGTGCGTGACTAATGTGACATGGCAACCAATGTACAGATGCCAGTCAAACTATTCCAACACACCTCCTTGAGCGGCATCTGCTCTCCATGCACCTCCTGAAAACCAAACTCCTCAACTTCTATCTCAGTTCTCCAGATCCTATGCTGATTCATGGTGTGGGGGGGTAGATCCACATATAAGTTCCATTACAGACATGTATCCAGGGTTCTATAGGTAGAGTAGAATGGAAATCATCTCAGCAAACGTAGGGAAAAACAGGCTTTCGGTAGGCCCGGCATACTTTCATAAGGTACGGCTTCTCGGTTCAGTTACAACAGGCTTTTGGTAGGCCTGGCGCACTTTCGGTAGTTGCGGCTTTCGATTGGACGTCACAGGCTTTCGTTAGGCCTGGCGCACTTTCAGATGCGGCTTTCGGTCGAGTGTCACAGGCTTTCGTTAGGCCTGGTTGCGCATGCTTTTGGTAGGTGCGGCTTCGACTGGATTTGGGCTTTCGAGGTTCCGCAGTTCCTATCAGTACCAGCAGTGGTTAACGGGAGCAACCCGTGATCTGTTTGTGTTGAATTTCGGTGGTGCTGAGCAAGGATTGTAGAAAAGGACAACTGTTTGGCTTGAGCGGAGGTAATGGCTCGTTGCAAACAGATGAGGAATTACAAATCGTGCATGACTAATGTGACATGGCAACCAATGTACAGATGCTGGTCAAACTATTCCAACAGGGAAGTCTGATGCACTCTCATGTTGGTCGGACCATGGACGGGAACAGGCGACAATAGCGACCTAGTCTTGCTTCGGCCTGAGCTGTTTGCGATACGGGCACTGGAAGGAGTGGCACTGGAGGGAGAAGAGCGGGGAATTGCCCAAGAACTGAAGAGAGCGCTAAGTGAAGGGATGCTAGAGGATGAGGTGACAGAGGCAGTGAGGAAACTGTGAGAAGCAGGAGGGAGATCGTTGGTTTTGGCTGAATAGGCAGAGGCCAATGGACTGTTGACCTTCCAAGGCAAGGTGTATGTCCCAGACATGAGAGGCCTCTGGCAACAGATCGTAGCCCACCACCACAACTCTAAGGTAGCCAGACACCCCGGCCACTGGAAGACCCTTGAACTCATCTCCCGAAACTATTGGGGGCCCCACATGTCTCGGTACATCAGCGAGTATACTAAGACATGTGACCTGTGCCTACGAACAAAGGCCCAAAGACAGCAGCCTTCCGGGGAACTCCACCCACTCCCGATCCCCGAGGCACGGTGGGATACCATAAGTGTAGACTTCATAGTAGAACTCCCCAACATGCATGGGTACAATGCCGTGATGAATGTGGTAGACTCAGTGTCCAAGCGGGCACACTTCATACCAACTCACATGACAGTAATGGCAGCCAGAGCAGCATGACTTTGCCACCCAGAAAAAGATGCCACGCTGGGGCACCACTATTTTGACTTGGACGTATGTCATAGATGAGTACATAAATATGTCGTATTCAAGTTTTGTCTGTAGCTTACCATTCACCATTCAAATACCTGTAGTAGGTTTCCAAAGCCACTCCACTTTACTGTCATGACTTGTGCCGAACATCTCAGATCTCATCAGTTACTTTCTGAGTCTGGTTAGTGATCGCTATTGCCACCATATTGAAGCTGAATTCCCGATGCGAGACTCGGAAATGTTCATGTGTTGTTGTCAGTGTAACCATCTAGAAAAGCTATTCCAAATATGATTGTTCACTGCTGTGTGAACTCTTCCAACAGGCGCTTTCCTAATTTCAC
>QLPI01009703.1:0-11367 GCA_003314275.1 Chroogomphus rutilus
ACGGCGGACAGAGATCGGGATTAACTTGATCTTAAAGATGAAGATAAAAAAAAACCTGTAGTCCTGTTAGACTTCCATTGGACTCCGACATAATCACATGGTTGGGCTGCACAGGCTGACCTGCAGAATCGCTCAACTAGTGTGATAAAATCACCGCCAAGAATAGACCGCGTTACATAAACGTTCCGTCTCCAGTGGTTCCGAAGCCATTACTCGATTCAAACTTGAGACTGAGGTAGATGTTCTGGAGCCCCAGTGCGCCAGGCTTTCACATAAGGGGGAGAGACTTTGAATGCCAGTGGTGGTGCAGAATGATGAGGAACAAGACGCCACAGAGAGGTCGTGCGGCAGTTTGCCACATCATTGGTTTGTCATGTGACACCTTTCTATTGGTTCAAAGGAGGTGGTTATTCGGGTTCTCTCAGTTGACATGATCACTGGCCTTGGTGTTTGACTGACGTCATAACTCATAATGTGTTCTGAATTTGAACTATTTCGGCAGTCCCACCCATCTCATTCTGTTGGAATAATTCGACCGGCATCTGCCTGTTGCATCAGGAAAACATAAATCTCCTTAAAAGGACTTAAAAGGACTTAAAACATTATAAGCAATATTAAGCCATTTTAAGGAGCCAACCTTCCTTAATCAGCCTTGAAAATTGCCTTATATCACCTTAAAATGTTTCAAGTCATTTTAAGTCATTCCCTCGATCTACAGGTTATGAGCCCTGGCCATAACTGAATCATGATCTACAAGTCCATCTCACTTACTGCCACATCCATTATCTCAATCACATCAAACATGTACAAGATTGACCCCTTAAACAGGGAGAACTATATCACATGGGAGAGACACCTATAATGGATACTAGAAGATCTAGATCTATGGGCAATAACCGAAGGATCAGAAACAGAACCTATGCTGGTAGATGCCAGGGTGCCTATCAATGCAGAATGGCTCACAATTAGTGGATGGAAAAAGAAGGACAAAAAGGCCCAAAAGGAAATTTGTCTTAGGATATCTGATGAGTACCTAGTATACATTGATCAGGACACTACTGCTACAAAAATATAGAGCAGACTACAAGGGATCTTTGAATCTAGGGCCACTGTCAGCCTTGTTAATATCTACCAGGAATTCTTCCAAACAATGGCTATGGATGGCACCAATATGGATGAACATATCCAGAAGATGCACAGCTTATATCAACAATTAAACACCAGGGGAAAATTAATTACTGATGAGGACTTCACCAATACACTACTTACATTGTTACCAGACACTTGGTCCACATTCACAATGATGATAAATGTGATCAGCATGGCAATCAACTATGAAACCTTGATTGCCAGGATCTTAGATGAAGATTGATCATGGAGCACCAGAATAGGCAAATGGCACTTAAAGTACAACACAACCCCAGAGGCAAAATGTGGAGATAAACCAGCTGGCACGACCAAAGCCAATTGCCAAAATTGTGGCAAAAAGGGGCATTATATTAAAGATTGTTGGGTAAAAGGGGGTGGTAAAGAAGGCCAGGCACCCAAATAGTCCAAGGAGCTGAAGGATCGGGACTCTGCCAAGCAATCTAAAGGAGGAGAGGATCTAGCATTTATAGAACACATTAAGGAAGTCACACCAATGGCAATCTTTGTTGGGATTTGATACACAGATAAGGGTGGAAGGTATGACTGACAATCTATTTTCTTGTAAATACTCTAGCTTATATATGTATCAATACCTTTTGTTCTCCTAATCTGGCTTCAGTGACCTTACATGACATGTGACGTATCACCTCCGACAGTCCAAACTCCAACAATCTTGGCATCAGACTAGCTGGCTGATATGGCTGCAACAACACACATAGCACTTAGCCAGGAACATTTTATTATGTACATATATAGAAGAGATTTTGGAAAATAATGGGATTGCACCAGGAAATTCCCTAAAAACCTGAGGCTAAGGAACTATTGCAATTAAATTCAAAGCAAACAATAAAATATATCTCACAAAATTGCATGATGTCAAATATGTACTACACTCCCCAAACAATATCATTAGCTTTGGGCAGCTAACCAATCATAGGCTGGCTAACTTTACATATTCAGGGGTCAAATTCATATCTGCAAAAGGAACTACTGTATATTTGTTGCTTCAGATGGAAACAAAATCAATTATACAAGATGCATGTGACTACCAATATCCCAGACCAGGAACAGGACTTTGCCACCATGACTAAGGGAGGTACCAGATACTTGGCCATGTCAATATATATACCATTAAGGCACTCCAGAAAAATCAATTAGTCACAAGATTAATGATTGATGACTCACAAGTGCTGACTCAATATATGGCATATATTCATGGCAAGTGCCAGGTGGAGCCATTCCCAAAAGAGTCACATAAACAGGTCTAGGAGATTGGTGACCTTGTGGTATCTGATGTATAGGGTCTAGCCCAGGTAGAAGGATATGGGTGTGAAAAGCACTTCTTTACATACACAGATTACAAAACCAGGTATACAAAGGTTCATTTTGGGCCAACCAAGGATCTGGTAACTGTTAATTTCTTGGAATACAAAATGTTCCTGGAAACACAAACCAGTAAAAAGATCAAGACAATTAGATCTGACAATGGTGGTGAACATGTTGACAAAATTTCAAGGAATATTGCACAAAATATGGCATTATTATGGAGACCACAGCACCATATTCACTACCCTAAAACAGCATTGCCAAGTGGATCAATTGAACTCTATTAGAACATGTGTATACTATGATATTTGCTAAAGTTCTACCTAAGATCTTGTGGCCTGAGGCAGTGGCATATTCAAACTATATCAAGAACAGGGTATCTACCTGGGTGATTAGGACAGAAATTACTCCATATCATGCCTTTTTTGGCAAAAAGGCTAATGTGTCAAGATTAGAGGAATTTGGCACACATTGCTGGGTAATGGTACCAGATCAAAGGAGATCTAAATTAGATCTGAAAGCAGAAGAACATCCATTTGTTGGAATCACCGAGCACTCAAAAGTATGGAAATATTACAATAAAAAATCAAAACAAATCCAAATTTCCAGGAAGATAATGTTTGACAGCTCAGTGAGTGCCGTAACAGTGGGATACCTTTCGATACACCACTGTTTTGCGCACGAAGAAGAAAAGAAGCCTCTGATTCTTTTCCTTCTAGTTCATCCACGGCGACCCAAGAATCCTTGATGACGTATTGCTGCTTTTCTTTGTCTTCTGCTACAAAACAAACAGTGCCGCTGCCAATAATGTTGGACATGTAGTAAAGCGTATCGAGCAGAGTATATCTGACCTCCCGAAACTTCGATCTACCGAATGGCTCTCTCGTCCGTAGTATCCAGTCAGACCCATTTCTGAACCAATTTGTATCACATCCGCTACTTATATAGGTTAAGAAGCAAGATGTTGAACAGGGTGGCATAAGGAATGGAGAACAATAAGGTATGTCATCCTGTGCGCTTTTACATTCTAAAATTTTTGATTATTATTGTGTATTTTTACCCTCAATATTGAGGGGGCTATTCTTTGTTTTGTATGTACTCACGTGCGCCTACACACGTACTGCACGATGCGCATGGCCGGCTCCCTGGATAGGGACTGGCAGCCTGGCTCAAACCTTCGATAGGGTCAGGAGCCGGTTGTAGGATATATGCGGGTAAAACATCACCTGCGTGTGCTTTCCTCCTCAGTGGTTGACTACACTGAGGAGGTGAGTAAAGTACTATAGTTCACATATTATTTCGTCTGACATTCTTTCTTTTTATCTGTAAGATATTAAATTAGGTATATTCCTTGAATATATTCTGAGTGGTTGACTACACTGAGGAGATATTAAATTAGATTGTCCAACAACTTCTCTAAACTACTGTACAAAGTTGCCATAATCTCTATATCATCGACCCATTGTCCAACATCCACCACATCCGGATTACCATGCACAAGGGATTCAGCAAGCATTGTTTTGCCAGAGCCCTTCAGGCCCAAGATAAGAAGCTTTACATGACCAAGTAATTCTCTAATAGAATTTGAAGGGCAGCCATATGTCATGTCTGGCGATGCATACGTCGCATTTGTGACAGAGTTGACACTGCAGGTTGGGCCTGGGTCACGGGTGCTCTCAGCTTGACCTGCACCCAAACCCAAGGACACCCGACCCGGTGACCCGTGCGGGTTGGCATAACCCGTGCATTTCCCTAGGCTTCGGGAATGCTGAGATGTCGGACGGGAATGGCCAAGTCCTACAGGCCGGGAGTAGTGACTTTGGCTTCAACATACTCGTACGTTGCACCCTACTCTTCCATGCATGCCACTGATTTGCAACAGACAGGGTACTCGGGAGGATGCCGATGATGCTGGCCCGAGTAGAGGACTTAACAGAGGAGGAGAAGGTAGAAGGGCCTAAGCCTAGTTGATTCCCAGAATGAGGAAATATGTACATGCATGCCCTACTTATATAGGTTTAAGGAGTGACATGTGGAATAAGGAATGTGAGATAACAAGGTATGCAGAGCATGTGGGTATTGTCCACAATGAGTAAAATTAGAATGAAGGGATGCAAATGGAAATAGAACAATAAAAGATAGGATAATAGAAATGTGACCAAGGATAGGACAATTGTTAAATCTGCATATCGGCGCTTAGCTAGAGACTTCCGGAAGGGTTTTCGGGGGTTCCGAAGGGAGAGTTCGTATTCCGAGGGTGGGGGTGAGGATCGGAATCGGAGCGGACGGAAGTCGGGAACGCCGGGGGTCTTGGGACTGTTCACGGTATACGGTGGTACGAGTGGTTCGAGGTCGCAGGGACTTGGCTTCAACTTATGTGTTGCGCCCTCCTCGATTGTCTGTCCCTAATTTCGGAGAGTCGGAAAGTTTACCGGAAACTAATCGGAAACTACGACGCAAATTAAGTCGATATTCGTACTAGCGAATAGTCCAGTCGACTGGTGGTTTATATACATGTATCTAGTTCTTGTACTATCTCTTACCGAGTAAAGACAAGGGGGGAAGAGAGTACAAGGGGCAATATAAAACGAAGAACAAGGAGTGAGGTACGCGATGATCCTGGGCGTCGTCTATCAAAGGAACGGAACCTTGACTTTGGAGTCTTCGGAGTTTCGGAATCGCAGAACCTCGGGATGTATGTCGGACATCTGGAAATCGGGTGTTCAGGCTTTGGGCAATCGGAAAGGTCCCAGAAACGGTGCGGGTGGTTGTGGGGTTTAATGTGGGTTTGTTTGGCAGCATGGGCCATAACAACAATAGGGAGTGCCCGACTATAAAACAATGATTGTGACCGAAGATAAAACAAGGACAGGAAGTCCCGAGGTGAGGTGGATCGAAGGATGAGGAGTAAGCATGGTGGGATTAATGGATGATGAGTGGCATAGAGTATGCGAGGGGTAATGGCAAGGACTGTGGGTGGTGGATGTGCTGAGCCGAGACCGGCATACCAAGTGATATGCATGTGGTGTGGATACTTGGATGTGGACATGGGATGGCTGCTCAGTCAGCACTGCCGAATTACTGGGTCTCGGTACGTGTACTTGACATCAGTCTAAATTAGTGGCACACATGGAAGAGCAGGGCGTAACACAAGAGCATGTTGAAGCCCAGCCACCTTGAATGGTCTGCAGGACTTGACCGATTCCCATCCGCAATATCGGCATTACCGAGACTTAACAATGTCACCCTGTTTCACCTCTTGCTTCTTAACCCATATAAATAGTGAATGTATGTAGATAGTTCTTCACTCTGAATATCGACTTGGTTTACATTCTCTAGTCCTCTCCCCTCTCATCTGAAGTCCCTTACTCGAGCCAACACTCTCGGTACCCTCCTGGGTCTTTCTTCTGTCTAAATTAGTGGCATGCACGGAATAGCAGGGGGCAACACACAAGTACATTGAAGCCTAGCCACCTTGACCAGTCTGCAGGACTTGGCTGACTCCCGTCCACATTATCGGCATTACCAAGGCTTAACATATTCACACAAAAGACTACACTAGTCACACCTTAGCAGAATAGAATTGTAGAGAACTTCAACTGGAAATTAGAAGAAGGGATCATTGTGTTAAGAATGCGAGTGGTGAGGGTCTTAGTGTGTAAAGCTTGGCAAGTTGAAACTTCACAGAGGTTTGGGCATGGGGCTTGGCTTCAGCTTATATACTGCACCTTCCAATCTTGTTGGTCCCTAACTTCAGACAGAGGTTTAGAATAGAGCAAGGTCATAGAGACCTGTTTGACAAAAGCTCAGAGAGTATGACAAAGCTCAGAGAGTGAGCGAGGTTTGCTGGTTGAATTCTAAGTTGATGATCAGACTACCAACCTTCTACATTACATGCATATTTATACTAGTTGTTAAATCCGTGTGTCGGCGCTTAGCTGGAGGCTTCCGGAAGGGTTTCCGGAGGTTCCAAATGGTTTCTGAGGGGGGGTTCATACTCTGGAGATGGAGGGACTAAAGGTTGTGGGTTCATGGTCGGAATCAGAAAAGGGCGGAAAGACAGGAAGCGCCAGGGGGTCTAGGACTGTTCACCATATTAGGTGATTCGAGTGGTTCGAGGTCACAGGGACTTGGCTTCAACTTATGTATTGCACCCTCCTCGATTGTCTGTCTCTAATTTTGGAAAGTCGGAAAGTTTACTGGAACTGAATCGGAAACTACGATGCAGAATTAAGTCGATATTTGTACTGGCAAATAGTCCAGTCGACTGGTGTCTTATATACATGTATCTAGTCTTTGTACTAACTTTTGCCAAGTAAAGACAAGGGGGGGAAGAGAGTACAAGGGGCAATACAGAATGAAGAACAAGGGAGTGAGGTACGCAATAATCCTGTGCATCGTTTATCAAAGGAGCGGAACCTTGGCATTGGAATCTTTGGAGGTTCGGGAATGCAGAACCTTGGGTTGATACAATGGAATTAAGAAAGCGGTTGTTCAGGCTTTGAGCAGTCGGAAAGGTCCCGGAAATGGTGTGGGTGGTTGTGGGGATTAATGTGGGTTTATTGGCGGCATGGGCAATAACACTAGTACATATTTCAAATTCTAGTAGGACTTAGTGACTGAGAACAAGGGAAACATAAATGGGGAAAACGGTCTCTAACCAAAAGAACAAGGAGGTGGAAGTACAAGGGGCTTGAGTGAACTTTATGACCAAGCTGCTATGGGATCTGAACAGAATCTTGAGTGGGATCTGATGTACTTCCATTTTAGGAATTGTTGAGTGGAGTTGGGTTGATCGGCAAAGTTAATGAGATGGAAATTAAAGGGCACTTATCGATGAAGGTTGGGTGAAGTTTTTAACCAGTGAATGATGGGAACAATATCTGGCCAAAGGTCGGGGTCCCCAATTGGAGAACTGTGGACTGGGCAAGGTTTGTTGGTAGGTGAATGTATGGCTTTCTCGGAGCACAAGGCTTTGTCCATGTGACACACAGCCCTTCCTGTAAAGGAAACACTCATGTCTGTGTGTGAACGGAAATGACTTTGGCGGGGTTATGACACATTGCTGTTATATATTCAACAAATTTTTATTTTTATTTTTTTCATAACACTTATGACCTTTGTACTAGTCTATACATTGAAGTCCTTGAGGCATAATTGAATAACAATCCTACCAATTTTCCACAATTGTATTGAGTGGATCCACTTTTTTTGAGATACACCTATGCATATATATATTACAATATTTTCAAGCTGATCAAGATGAGGGATGGTCTATATAGCTATCTACTTTCATATAATACTTGATATTGAACATATTCAGAGTACTCCTGACTATCATGGTATTAGAATATTAGAATTAGACCAAGTTCACTTCAAATCTGCCTATTTAAATAGAGATCTTGGAGAAGAAGTCTATATCAGAGCTTCTAGATTAGTAGAAGTAGGAGAATAAAGCAGAGAATCTCAAAAAAGCTCTCTATGGTACCAGGGAGAGAGGAAATCATTGGACAAAACCATCAATTAGATGGGATTCAGAAGGTTCATAGGTGATATCCATTCTAGCAAGGTGTTAAAGATGAGTGTGCAAACACCCTTATTTATTGTTGGATGGATTTGGCTTGGTCCAATGAGCCAAGATAGATGTGGCTTGGCTTCAATGTAGTTGCATTGTGCCCTCCTATCCCTACTGTCACTGAATTTTGGAAGCTGTTCAGGAAAAATCCAAGAGTCTTGGTATCAAATATAGATGATGACTTAGAAATGGATATGCATATGCACAGCTTAAGTTGATATTCTAAATAGAGAATACATAAAGGAGGATATGCTACTTATATAGTAAAAGGAAATGGGGATAGATAACCATAAGTATGGAATAGGATAGCATAAGAAATGTAAACTTAAATAGAAGAGATATAGAAGTTGGGCATACATGCCCATATATAAACCAAAAAGCAAAGTGGAAAGGGGATATGATGAACTGAATGTACCAAGCTGAGACTGAATTTACATTGGTGATTTGTGAATGTTTGACTTGTTTACTGTATGTGGAATTATGATAAGGACTTTTGGCTGGTATAACCAAGTGAACCAAAGCTTAGTAAATCATACTTTGACCTTACTCTATTTAGCTGTGTATTTCTTAGCATTTTATAGGCCCTACAGAAAATACTATGATTAATAAAATGAAACCATTCATGGTACCCAAGCTTGTTCACAATGGATCTAACTAGATTACCTGGAAGATGCCATTGCTAGTGATGCTCATTGCACTAGAAATAGCTCAGACAGTGAGAAATCTAACCTTAAATGTTGGAGGTATGGAAAGAAAGGGAATATGAAGTCAGATTGTTATGCAAATGGGAAAAAAGGGAAAGACAACAATGACAAAAAGAAGAGCTCAGAGGCTGATGCCTATGACTTTGTGGCTTTATCACATATGTTAACAGACCATCATTGCTTCACCACCTTCAAGTAGATTCCATACCACCCTGTAGTTGCTACCAAACAAGTGACTTTTTAATGCAACCAGCTGGCATCAGAAACATCAAGCTAGCAATCCCCAATGGGAAGACCAAAAGCTACCTATAACTGTCAAACATATCTTATCCTGCAAAGAACAGAACAAAGGAGGCTTTGCAGTACTACTCTGTGACAAAGACTATACCATCTATGGTTCAGAATATTCAACATCAACTGCATTGTGATCAGGGTGTTGGAAAACTCCAAGGGAAAATCATAACCATGGATGGTAAAAGCCAACAGTTCTGAAACCCAAAAGGGACTGGTAGCTCAGTGGATAAAGAACCTTATTGGAACAAACAGTGTCCTGGGATCAAACCCCCTAGCTAGTCCATTACCTTCCTTTCTACTAATAGAGATTCAAAATCAAAGGGAATGATATTATTGTTGGGTGCAATTTTGCATCTCACCCCTGAGAGAGCAATCTCAATATATTGTAATATCATATCGATTTCGGTATCATTCTGTGCGCCTTTGAACTCTTAATTTTTCTCAATTTTATTTGTACTTCTACCCTCAATATTGAGGGAGTTATTCATTTACTACTATGTACGCTACTTACGGGCGCTTGTCCACGCACGACGCGACTAGCGTGGCCGGCTCCCTGGATTTGGAACCGGCAGCCTGGCTCAAACCTTCGATAGGGTCAAGGGCCGGTTGCAGGGTATATGCGGGTGAAACACGACCCGCGCAAGCCTCCCTCCTCAGTTATTGACTACACTGAGGAGGTGAGTTATATAGTATTATGTATAAAGCCTCAGGGCTGATTTCTCTTTCATTTCTTTTGTAAGATAAATAAAATAGGTATATTATTCGAATATACACTCAGTTATTGACTACACTGAGGAGATAAATAAAATAGACTGCCAACAAATTCTTCAAACCTACTGTAAATTGCTCATAATCTCATCAATTATCTATTATAATAATTCATACACAAGATTCCTCGCCGTCCATCGACAAGTTCACAGTCCCCCTCCCGGTCGTCGAGGTTAAAAAGCTGCATAAAACGTTTGTTATCTGATACATACTCGCATTCCTACTCACATCTGCACTTCAACTAAGCAGAGCTTCACTCTCTTTGCCTTTTGCATCCCAGTCTTGGCCGTTTGTGTCCGATTCATTTCCGCCACACCTGGTGCTAGTATGTGCACGGAAAGGTGATAGTCTACCCTTGCTTAATTTACATCCGGTGACGAGTATCACTGTGAGCTCTATGGTTCGAAGACCTTAGGTTCTCTCCAACGGTGTGGTATGCCAGGCAGCCGACCCTGCAAATGAGAAGGTACAGACTGCAACAAACAGTTATATTTGCGGATTTCCTCGTTTAATGAATTGTAAACAAATACCCATCTTGCAATTCGCCCCGTCTTCAACAGTCGACAAAGCTGTAATCAAATGTTCTATTAACTGCCCAGTTCAGTATATATCATTTCTATATCAATTATTATGTAAACATAAAAAAGTATTAATTCTTTGTCTCCCAAGAAACAGAATGATATCTATCGAGTGTGGCGAGAATACCAAAATGGAACGGAGGTCTAAAAGAGGAATAGTACATAGGCTTCCGAGGGCGCCAGGTGCCTGGAGATAGGTACTCCGAAAGCCGCACATAGGACTCCGCTCATAACATCACATTAGCATCAACACCTTTCACTACTGAAAATGTCTAATTTCTGTTGGAGTCTGAGACTGTTCATGACGTGTCCCTCAGAGACGTATACACCACTAATTCACATTCACTTGACTGCGCGCTATTGTCTTCCCACACAATACCGCCTATTGTAAGGATATCCACTGTGCCACACTGCTATGGTATATAAGATACGGTAACTAGTGTCTTATTCCCTCAGTCTCATTACCTCCACGACCGAGGTAATATATCTATTATATATCCTACACACATACTTATATACAGTCCTTGTATAGATATCATCCAGGTATTAATAATATATTCAGTCGTGTTACTTACACGACTGAGATATCATCCAGACTTCTACAATATCATTATCATCAGAATGTTTTGAAATCTAATGTTATTCTATAACATGACATAGAAATGAAGTGCCTGTAAACCACATAGAGCATAATGCGACCACCGACCTCTCTATGCTTTGCTTCCTGAGGACACAGAATGATACGAATGGTACGAGTTTATTGTGAACTTCGGTGTCCCATTTAAGAAGGCTTGCTAATAGTATTCTAAAGCCCATCATATATCGTATGAAGATGTCATGGAAACTAAAAAAAATCCTACAGTTTCCAGAAAACTAAGGAACTATATTGGCACACAATTTCATTTGTTCAGTGAATTTATGTTACAATCCAACCATTTCCTTAAATTCGTGTTACAATTCAACCATTTCCTTA
>QLPI01009706.1:0-11987 GCA_003314275.1 Chroogomphus rutilus
GTACAGGCTCTCTGGAAAGACCAACAGCTTGGGAGGTAGACAGACTTTGTCGCTTGGCATAAATCATCGATTTTTTCCCCTTTGCTCTTTCTGCAGCTCGTTTATTGCTACTACTACCGCTGATAGAGGGGGTAGCAGAGCTTGAAGGCGGGGTTGTTACCGCCACCCAGAAGGGGGCTCGTGATTCCATATCGGGTCTTGGATCAAAGTCGTGGCAGCATTCACGTCGCCGTCACACAGATAGAATGCTCGATTGACCTGAGCCCTGGGATGACAAGGGTGTGTGAAGATGAGGGTGTTGAGTCCAACAGATTCTACAGGCCCAATCTGTTCTGTTTCCGGCCTTCGCCCTCGAACTAGCCTGGACTTGGTCTGTCCAGAAACAAGATCCGCTGGGTTGGGCAAGTTATTTGAGTCAGAAGAGTCACCACGAGTAGGTTGAGTATTAGCCGCTTTCTTGAAAGGCTTTCGGATCTCTGGAGAACTGTCGATAGAAATGGAATTAGCAGACCTGCCACCCCAATTAATTCTCTTGCGCGGCGGGCCAGGATCGTCGTCGTCGTCTTCCAGATGATTTCCCAAGTTGGAGGTAACCAAGGGACGAGGGTCAGACGCCAAGGGAAACACCCTGTTTGCGGCCTGTGTCCCAATCTCAAATGACATGCTACCTCTTCAGCAAACGCGAAATTTGCCAGCTGGCAGTCGCGTTACAATGCCAGTGTACGCATGCTGCCCACACCACCGTTTCCCATTCAGACATTACATGCACGGCTTGGTCAACTTTCTTGGTCTGCCCTATAACGATTAACAAACAATATTGACCCTGCCCACCGTCGCATTCTCTCAACATGCGAAGGCTGCCTATTAGGGAAATCGGCACGACGGGTATTCAAGCCCTCAACTCACCGCTGCACTCAATCTTTTGACCTCATACACATGGATCTAGCTGGACCCATGAAAACCTGATCTGTCCAAGGAAAAATTTACCACTTTATTATTATAGATGATTGCCTGCACTACAAATGGACTCTATTCTTGCTTTGGAAGGGAGATACATTCCAAGCATTTAAAAACTTCCATGCACTCAAGCCATACTTGATTCACACCCTGACATATGTTTTGCAGTAAATTGACTACTATGATTTGGCTCAAAGCCTACACAGGCCCACCTCCTTGCAGCTCAACATGTGCTCAGATATATATCAACAATCTGAGACTACAAATTAATCTATGGTAACAATAGCTCTACTGAATTAATAGGTTAATGTGATTTGGACTGGGCCACCAACATTAACGACCATTGGTCAACTTCCAGATACACATTCATCTTATCTGGAGGTTCAATTACATGGGCTACACAGAAGCAATGTACCATTGCTCTTTCCTCAACCAAAGTGGAATACAAGGCTCTTACTGAATGTGTTAAGCAAGCAAAATGGACCACTTCCCTTCTCAACCACCTTAATTTCAACATTGGCCTCCTGATCACAATATATTCCAATTCCCTATATGCCCACACAATAGCTTCAAATAACATTTACCACAGATGCATGAAGAATATTGATATCAACTACCATTATATTTGTGACACTATCTCTGCTGGTCAAATTACTATTAAAGCCATAATTATGAAGAATAATACTGCTGACCTCTTAACAAAAGCTCTACCTTGTGACTGCCACCAATTTCTTTACAAAAGATTATGTCTCATTGATGACTCAATCATGGGGGAGTATTGTAAAAGTAAGGATGCTTGATTGATCTCAGAGTATAGCAATCATTTGTTCTTTTTGTTCTTTGTGTTATATTCACTCTTTATTGTATTACTAATAACTTCTTGTTATTTCCATACAATAAGGAACACTTAGTATAAGTAGCTACTACATGTAGGATGATACTTCAGACTCATCTGATATCATCTTAGTTCTTGAACCTGTGTTTAGAAGATTGCATTTCCAACAACATCAGTTAAATGCCAGAGGTAGTTAGATACTTTAGAAAAATTTTCACATCTCAACATTATATAGAATATACCACACTTTCACACCTCTATTTCTATTTCCAACTTTCTCCTAAAGTGTCTGCACACTGTTTGTGAAATGACAGGTTTGTTAGTGAGAGTTTGAAGTGCTTTGGACACTTGTACTGCTGTTTCAGACTTCTCAGAGGTAATAAGCTTGACTGCATGGTAGATATTATTATCAGAGGATAACGCCCAGGTTCTATCTCCTTTTTTCTTATTTCCTTATAATTTCTTTAATTTCTTATATGACTCACTTCCCTTTTCCCCCTTTTCTTATTTACATTACTGATTACTTGTTTACTGTTTGTACTCATTGTGACACAGTAGCTATATAGCTAGTGATTAGGTAAGGGAATCCTCACCTGGTTCTCTTTAGATCCCCTCTACCTAAGTCTGATTAGGATCAGTACTAAAGGAGAATTGCCCTTATAGCAGAACCAGGTCATCAATAGAGGACTGACAGGATAGCTGTGTACTTTAACGGCAAGTGATTTCCTTGTGTGGAGACTATGACAGCCAACACCCTCCTTCCTCACACTCTGGACAACTCTGCCCTGCTTCTGATAGCACACTTGTACCTACTAGAGGGAATGGCACTAGCATAGGATTGACAGAGGAGATGGATCAATAGTGGACCACTTCAGACAACACTGAAAATCACTGCATGGTTGGTAAAGCACACCACCTTTTGAAGGCCAAGGGGATGCTATAAACCCTCAACATCCCCAACACTTACTTATACATTCTTCTTATTCCAAATCCCTAGTATTATCTACAACCATCTCCTCCAACAATATACTATTCTATAGTCCATACCCCCCTACTTACTACCACCTTCCTTACAACTGACCATCTCATGCCCTCTCTTTTTCTGATTTCCCACTATGTCAGGACTCTCTATATTGTAACTCCTTATCCTCAGCTAGGAATCCTCTGTCAAGTACACATACTGAGTATCTGATAACTTGGCACTACCGACTGAGCAATCAGTCTATGTTCATACACAAGTGAATGAGCCATATGCAAGTCACTTAGTACATCGGTCTTGGCTTGGCACATTCACCATCCACATTCCTCATTCCCATCCCTCATCCACTCCTTTCTCATCATCCATTAATCCCACCCCATCTACTCTTTATTCCTCGGTCCACCTTACCTCGGGATATTTAATCATTGTTTTATCCTCAGCCATGATCCTATTGTTTTATAGTTGGTCACTTCCTATTGTCCTATTCTTGGCTGCATTCCTATTATCCTATTTTCATTGTTCTATTCTTGTTTACATTCTTTCATTCTATTCTTAATCAATGTGGACAATACCCCCACATGCTCTGCATACCTTATTGTTCTACATTCCTTATTCCACATCTCACTTCTTAACCTACTGTATATAAGTAGCACATGCATGTACATACTTCCTCATTCTGGATATCCACTTGGTGTAAGCCTCCTTATCTTCTCTCCTCTCCTCTGAAGTCCTTCCTTGGGCTGGCACCCTTGGCACCCTCATGAGTACTTCTTCTATCAGAAATCAGTGGCACACACAGAGAGTAGGATGCAACACATGAGTATGTTGAAGCCAAGCTACCCTGATTGGTCTCTAGGACTTGGCTGATTTCTGCCAACACTATGAAGCTGGCACTATTGTAGTAGTGCTTGGCCTACACATCATCAACAGTACCGAAGCCTGACATCCTCCTACAGAACCCTACAATAGCTGTATCTATCATATGGATGACATGACAACCTGTAGGTGCTTAACCAAGTGAGTATCCTGGTTCTCTATTCCCTGCTGTACATCCCAGGCTTCCCTACCTTGGACCTATTAGCAACACTGCTAACATGTGTGACATGCCATGTGATATGCTCACCAATGATACCCCCACTATCACTGCCACATCCACCTTGCAACCTACCTTAGGCTAGCAGCAATTACCCTACATATCTCTAGAGACGTGCATCATCTCTGGAGAGCCTCTGACATGTCTCAGAGGACCTGGCTAGGTCACTAAAGACTACATCTGCTGATGTGGATTGTACACCATCTATAGACCCCCCCTTTTCTCAGTGCAATGCCAGCCCTCTGCTCCTGCCCTAACCTGTATAGGTTTGTGATACCACCACTTGTGTTATGGCCCATGCCGCCAAACAAACCCACATTAAACCCCACAACCACCCGCACCATTTCCGGGACCTTTCCAATCGCCCAAAGCCTGAACACCCGATTTCCGGACGTCCGACATACATCCTGAGGATCTGCGATTCCGAACCTCCGAAGACTCCAAAGTCAAGGTTCCGTTCCTTTGATAGACGACGCGCAGGATCATTGCATACCTCACTCCTTGTTCTTCGTTTATATTGCCCCTTGTACTCTCTTCCCCCCTTGTCTTTACTCGGTAAGAGATAGTACAAGAACTAGATACATGTATATAAACCACCAGTCGACTGGACTATTCGCCAGTACGAATATCGACTTAATTTGCATCGTAGTTTCCGATTAATTTCCGGTAAACTTTCCGACTCTCCGAAATTAGGGACAGACGATCGAGGAGGGCGCAACACATAAGTTGAAGCCAAGTCCCTGCGACCTCGAACCACTCATACCACCCTATACCGTGAACAGTCCCAAGACCCCCGGCATTCCCGACTTCCGTCCGCTCCGATTCCGATCCGATTCTGATCCTCACCCCCACCCTCGGAATATGAACTCTCCCCTCGGACCCTTTCGGAACCCCCGAAAACCCCTTCCGGAAGTCTCTAGCTAAGCGCCGATACGCGGATTTAACAACTTGTCCATGTGGTCTAGCCATCCTAATGTAGCCTGTATACTTTATGTATTTCCCAGCATGCTTCTAGTATAACATACAACCTAGGCCTAAGGGAAGTTATATAAGCTGCACTCACCATGTAGCTCTGTGCCCACTTATTTATGATCTCCGGTGCACTGTTAAAGACAAGCTGAGGTTGTATCCAACTATGCTACTTCATTCACACCCTTATTATAGCTTGAAGCTGACCACTGTGGTCATTGCACTACTTACCATCCTCCTGCACTTGATGGATCTGGCTTATCAGGATCAGTATTGCATATATACTAATGTCTACTGTGATCCTCTCTGTGACCAGCAATATTCTGCAATAGGCCCCCAACTGCCAGCTGGCTGCAGGGACCCCTCTCTCCTCTCTAGTACTGCATATAGCCTCATGGTACTGCCTTCTTTGGCCATCCTCATATAGGCCATCCAATCACTTCTGGGATCCATAGCAGAGTACAGCCAAGTAGCACCTGTACCTGTAGAGTGTCAAGTACACGTACCGAGACCCGGTAATTCGGCAGTGCCGACCGAGCAATTATCCTATGTCCACGTACAAGTGTCCATGCTGCATGCACATCACTTGGTACACCGGTCTTGGCTCGGCACATCCACCACCTACATTCCTTGCCAATTACCCCTCATACTCTATTCCACTCACCATCCATTAATCCCACACCATTTGCTCCATAATCCTCGACCCACCTTACCTCAGGACTTCTTGTCCTTGTATTATCCTCGGCCATAGCCCCATTGTTTTATAGCCTGGCACACTCTATTGTCCTATCCCTGGCCACATTTCTATTATTCTATCTTTTATTGTTCTATTTCCATTTGCATTATTCTATTCTAATTTTACTCACCATGGACAATGCTCTCACATACTCTGCATACCTTGTTGTCCCACATTCCTTATTCCACATGTTGCTTCTTGAACCTATATAAGTAGGGCATGCATGTACATATTTCCTCATTCTGGGTATCAACTAGGGTTAGGCCCTTCTACCTTCTCCTCCTCTGTTAAGTCCTCGACTCAGGCCAGCATCATCAGCATCCTCCCAAGTACCCGTCTGTTGCAAATTGGTGGCACACATGGCAGGTAGGGTGCAACGCATGAGTATGTTGAAGCCAACGCCACTACTCCCAGCCTGTAGGATATGGCCATTCTCGTCCAGTACCTCGGCATTCCCGAAGCTTGACAGTATACCCAGAATCAAACTACTTTCCATGCCTTCATTACAAATATGGTCTCACAAGACACCTTTTTAATGATCTTTCTATCTTCTTATTCGGAACTGGGTTCCCTGGTAACCCTTTCTAACTGCTCTAACTCAGGATCTGCTCACAGTTTCACCGGATTGTCTTATTCCTGGAAAGGTCCCAGTACCTCAACCAACCCAGTCCTGCTCAATTCTCCAACACACCCCCAGTTCGGTCGTTACCGAATCCACAGAATTGATTGCCAGTTGCCCAACAAGACAGATCCATGCCCCAGCATTTTTGATCCAGTACTAGCATAGATTTTGTAAAAGGCAACAAATTCCCACAGTGATGTGTTCTTTCAACTGGGCCAAAAGGCCACTATGCCAGGTTATCTGGCATTAGTCTGTGGGCACTATTTAAACAGCAACTTGTTACATGTATTCACCAACCATTGCAATGGTATGTAACAGATTTGGAAACCATCCAGTTCAGAAGAACTTCAGTCTTTCCTGCTAACCGGAAGGCAATGCCCTACCCTCGGCACTCTGTCTGGCAGGCTTGATCAATCAGCATCAGCTCACAGACTATTTGAAAATTTCCTTATGATTATGATCCCTTTTCAAACCTTCTCAATCTAGTACTGCTTGCTAACCGCATAGACATGTCCACTAGATCTTCCGTCCAGACAATTTCAGTCCAACCATCCGTCTGTCATGTCACTAGATCCATCAGTCAGCAAAAATTGGTCACAACTCGCTTACCCGCTATAATCCGTTGATTAATAGGATATTGGGCAGTATTACATTCCGTCAAGCCACTAACACTTTTAGGTGCATCCTGATGGCCTCGGTGCAGTCGGTACTTGCCACTATTCCAAAAGCCTCACCCAGGATCCTGTTCCGTCGCTAGAAGCTCTGCCAATAGCCCTAGTCAATGCAACTGCATTATGCATGCTTGTATACCAGAACAGCTGGCAAGTTTTTAGCTGGGACCTCTCGGTCAGGGGCGCCACTCGGCACGTTCGGCCAAGGTCTCTTCCATCCATCCCCATCTGTTCTTGATCATTCGCTCCATATATGCGCATCATATGCCCTTACAACTCTTCTCTGTTCTTCTCGGCTACAGGTCGACACCTTTAGTAGATGGTGGGATGTCTACCTAAAAGGGGGGGGTGGCGACTAGCTGGATATACTTCAAACTACGCAACCTCCCCTCCCGAAGACATCCCTCTCGCAAAAAAACCCCTCCACTCACTCATGTCCACTCTCCATCCTGTCCTTCACTTCCTCCATTCCCTCAGTCCTACCTCCACAATCATCCCGACACTCCACTCATGACCTTATGACTACTATTACTTCCGAATACACCCTCTCATTCCATCCATCACCTGCTCTCCCCTCCTGTTTTACCACAGCCGGGAAGACCGAACTTCTCGGCCCACCCTACTTTTTTTTTTTCTTCTTTCTCCTCATATACATTTTATTTTCTTACTCTACCTTTTGAAAAAAAAATATTATATTTTAATCTATTTCAATAATCTCAGTACCCCAATCATCCTCATCCTCACCTGCCCTCTGTTTCCCCTTCCCTTTACCCTTACCCGACTCCCCATCATTCAACCGATTCTCCCTTCCTCTTGACTCTTCCACATCTCCCAAACCTCCCGAATGCCCCTCCGGTATGAGGAACACTGCGTCCTCTAACCGAGGGATCCTTCTGAGAAGTTCTTCTAATAACTCCTCCATCCCCCTTCTTTCCGATGCCCCGACCTGTGGTACTCCTACAGGAGTCCCCCCGCTCGGCTGCATGACACAGGCCCACCTCGACCTCTTCTTTGGTGGTTTCTTCACCTTCTCGTCACCTTCCTCGCTCTCCAGCTCCATCTCTCCCTCATCCTCATCCCGAATAACTGGGTGGCTCCTAGCCCGGGATACCTGGGGTGCAGCTAAACTGCACCTAACTCTGCGGGATTGGTACGCTCTGCAGGTGGCCTCTATGGATCATACTTCGCAGTCATCCTCTCGCCTCTTGTAATTTCCGCAAGGCAGATGAAGTGATAGTGACCACTCCTGGGTCGGCTTGTCCTTGAACTATGAAAACAAATCAGTAATAAACACATGAACAACCCACTACCACTCACCTGGGCCCCTTTGCCACGTCCCCTCTTACTTAGCCACCCCTCTTCTGTGCTGACATCTTTGGGACTCCCAAAGTACCAGGGACCCCCATATCTGTTTGTTCGGCCGATTCGGCCTCTTTGACTTTCGGCCTCTTGGCCATTGCCCGCTTCATCCATGGTCTCTTGATTTTCTGCTACCAGGTTCGTAGTAGCAGCCGATTTGACCAATCCCAGGGATACTGCCCCCACCAAGACGTCCCCCTCATCCATCCCCTCCGTACCCTCGGCGGCCTCTTATGTTGCCTGCTCTACCTCTTCCTTCTCTTCCTGATTGTACTGATGAGCAACCCGTCCCTCTTTGAGCTCCTGTATATTGTTCTCAGCCTTGGCACTCATTCCTTCTGAGTTTCTGGTTTCTGATGAATGAGGTGATATGGTTGGCTGATGGGAAGCCTAGGAGGATCCCAAACAAACCCGTGATGTTACGTTTAGGTGTCCCAAACTTTAATTTTAATTTCCGGCTTCATGGGTTCAGCCGCTAAGGGGGGGATACTGTCAAGTACATGTACCGAGACCCAGTAATTCGGCAGTGCCAACTGAGCAATCATCCTATGTCCAGGTACAAGTGTCCACGCCACATGCACGTCACTTGGTATGCCGGTCTCAGCTCGGCACATCTACCACCTACATTCCTTGCCAATTACCCCTCATACTCTATTCCACTCACCATCCATTAATCCTGCACCATTTGCTCTATAATCCTCGACCCACCTTATCTCAGGACTTCTTATCCTTGTATTATCCTCGGCCATGGCCCCATTGTTTTATAGCCTGGCACTCTCTATTGTCCTATCCCTGGCCACATTCCTATTATTCTATCTTTTATTGTTCTATTTCCGTTTGCATTACTCCATTCTAATTTTACTTGCTGTGGACAATGCTCCCACATGCTCTGCATACCTTGTTGTCCCACATTCCTTATTCCACATGTCGCTTCTTGAACCTATATAAGTAGGGCATGCATGTACATATATCCTCATTCTGAGTATCGACTAGGCTTAGGCCCCTTGTCTCCTCTTTCCTCTGTAAAGTCCTCTACTCGGGCTGGCACTTTTGGTACCCCCCAAGTACTTTCTCTGTCCCAAATTGGTGGCACGCACAGCAAGTACGCTGCAACGCATGAGTACGTTGAAGCCAAAGCCACTACTTCCGGCCTGCAGGACTTGGCCATTACCCATTTACATCTTCGGCATTCCCAAAGCTTGACAGCTGCCATTTGTCTGTACTATCCCACAGTCTCAAGAGAGCATTTGTAGTTGTTCTATGCTGCTACTTATCATTGCATGAGCACACATTCTGGTGTTAGCAAGATACTACTAGCCCCTGGCTATCACTGATAAGGTGAGATCCATTCACACAGCCCTGCTTTCCACAAGCAGGTACCCTAATATGCCTGCCTGATGATCCCCACTGCCACCACTAGTGATCCCAAGCAACCCCATGATCATTCCCCACCCTATCACTTGATGCTGACATCCATATAGCATCTCAAGTCTTACCCTCAACTACACATAGAACTAAACTGACTGTGTGATTGTCATCACCACATACATTGCATCCCTGAACTGAAGCAACACAAGTCTGTATTTGACATGTATCACATCATGCAGCTAATGCTATATAACTAACAACACTTGCTCAATGCATACCTACTATCTCTATAGCATGTGCCATCACAGAAGTTGGCAAGGCACTGTAACCTGCTTGTTACCAATGACATCTGCATCAACCGATACTCTTGATCAACTGCCTATGATGCCCTTGGATGTCAAGCACTAAAGTGCTGAGAATGCGTGAGGTGAATACTAATACAATAGTACTAAGGACACGATGCTGGCAGGGTATCAGCCAAGTCTAACGGATCGAATAGACATGACTGGTTTCAACTAGGGAATAGCATGGGTTATGCCAACCCACATGGGTCACTGGGTCAGGTATCTTTGGGTGGAGGTGGAGGTCAAGCCAAGAGCATCTGCAACCTGGCCTAACCCATGGTGTCACATATGTGCATATGATATGCACATGCCACACGTGCATACATATGATACAAACATGCTGTATGTTGTAGAGTTGTTTTAGGTAATTAATACCTAAAAGCCTGCATGCACTGGTCCTTTTCTGTGATAGGATATAATGCAGTCATTTGGCATAGCTAGATTATGGTCTGTGACTTATGAGATTACTATATGGTGTGTAATGGAGGATATAAAAATAGAACATAGCATGATCTGTGACTATGTGTGACCTGTGACTGTGACCATGAGATGTCATATATGGGCTTGAGCTTGAACTTCTAAGGTAGAAGACAAACAGTTTCCGCTACATCATGTGACCGTGACAAGGTGACGGTCACAGTGCAAAAAATTTCATTGTCCAAAAAAATTTTTTGAAAAAAAATTGTATTCTGCTATACAGTATAGTAGACCTCCTTGATACAAAATGATTTTCCAAGGTCAATTCTCATTCCAGTAATACAGGATTTTGCACAAAGAATCTACTATATATAAGCAACATTTAAGCCAACCCACACAAGGGAGGGAGAAGAATTGCATTCAGGAGGAATTTACTTTCATCTAAAATTTCTCAATTTTGATAACATACAATCTTAAATCAGTGATTGCTCAACTTTTCTGAGAGATTTTGTCATAGAGTGTTCACATTAGGGAAGCTATGCATCTTCTATTGCTAATTACAAAAACTCTGAGTGGGATTTGACCTAAATTGACCTTAATCTGACCACAAAGATATTGAGGCTACCAAAGTGCACTAGTAATACAAAGAAATGGATGACTAATCACAACGGGCCGCAAATTCCGCGCATGGAGAATTAGGTGTCACGCTTGTATCAAGGACCTTGTAAGGGCAACCTACACTGGTACTGATCCTGGGCAATGCTGGAAGCTAGAACCAGCGGGACACCACCCAGCCCTGGCCTTCTCCCTAGGCCTGACTCAGGGACTCGAACCCTAAAGCCTACCCACAAAGCCAATCAGACACTGGTAAGGGGATCCAGAAGTGAATATGTATTAAAGAAGACTAAAGTACAATATCAGTGCATACCTGGTAAGGGGATCCAGAAGAGAATGAGGTGAGGATCCCTTACCTAAGCAGCAAAACTATATAGCTAGTGACTGTGACATGAGTAAGTCATGTCACAGTCAATGAACAAGTGAAAATGAGAATTAACTAAGGCATTAACAGGGAAAGGAAGGTAGAAAATAAAGGATATACTGGAAAAAGAATAAATATTAGAGGGCAGGAGGCTGTCCCCTGACAGACCTATACTTGTGACATTTTGACCTGTTCTACAAAATAATTTACTCTGCCACAACAAATGCTTTTTTGCCTCTATAATATAGAGGAAAAATGTTCTCAAGACACTTCTCAGCTTTAATATAATTTTTTTTCAAATTTAATCTACAAAATTTCGAGCTAAAATTGAGCTTGACTGAAATCTGTATCAAGGAAGTCTACTATATTGTAGAAGATGGCATTTTTTTTTGGAAAAAATGATTGTATTACACTATACAATATGAGCCTTTGTTATAGCCCATGCCTTCAACAACCCACACTAACCCCCACAACCACCCTCCCCTATTCCGAGACCTTTCCGACCGAAAGGTCGAAGGATTGTTTTCCGTAATCTCTGTCCCCGACAAGTCCGACCAAGAATCTGCGTTCCCGCTCCCGTTTCCGCCATGACCGAGACACCATCCCCGAGTCTGTCTCCGACCGAAGACTCAATACTTTGATAACCGACGCGCAGGAC
>QLPI01009707.1:0-13780 GCA_003314275.1 Chroogomphus rutilus
GTACAGGCTCTCTGGAAAGACCAACAGCTTGGGAGGTAGACAGACTTTGTCGCTTGGCATAAGTCATCGATTTTTTCCCCTTTGCTCTTTCTGCAGCTCGTTTATTGCTACTACTACCGCTGATAGAGGGGGTAGCAGAGCTTGAAGGCGGGGTTGTTACCGCCAAACCAGAAGGGGGCTTGTGATTCCATATCGGGTCTTGGATCAAAGTCGTGGCAGCATTCACGTCGCCGTCACACAGATAGAATGCTCGAATGACCTGAGCCCTGGGATGACAAGGGTGTGTGAAGATGAGGGTGTTGAGTCCAACAGATTCCACAGGCCCAATCTGTTCTGTTTCCGGCCTTCGCCCTCGAACTAGCCTGGACTTGGTCTGTCCAGAAACAAGATCCGCTGGGTTGGGCAAGCTATTCGAGTCAGAAGAGTCACCACGAGAAGGTTGAGTATTAGCCGCTTTGTTGAAAGGCTTTCGGATCTCTGGAGAACTGTCAATAGAAATGGTATTAGCAGACCAGCTACCCCAATTAATTCTTTTGCGCGGCGGGCCAGGATCGTCGTCGTCGTCTTCCAGATGATTTCCCAACTTGGAGGTAACCAAGGGACGAGGGTCAGACACCAAGGGAAACACCCTGTTTGCGGCCTGTGTACCAATCTCAAATGACATGCTACCTCTTCAGCAAACGCGAAATTTGCCAGCTGGCAGTCGCGTTACAATGCCAGTGTACGCATGCTGCCCACACCACCGTTCCCATTCAGACATTACATGCACGGCTTGGTCATCTTTCTTGGTCTGCCCTATAACGATTAACAAACAATATTGACCCTGCCCACTGTCGCATTCTCTCAACATGCGAAGGCTGCCTATTAGGGAAATCGGCATGACAGGTATTCAAGCCCTCAACTCACCGCTGCACTCAATCTTTTGACCTCATACACATGGATCTCGCTGGACCCATGAAAACCTGATCTGTCCTAGGAAACTTTTACCACTTTATTATTGTAGATGATTGCCTGCACTACAAATGGACTCTATTCTTGCTTTGGAAGGGAGATACATTCCAAGCATTTAAAAACTTCCATGCACTCAAGCCATACTTGGTTCACATCCTGACATATGTTTTGCAGTAAATTGACTACTATGATTTGGCTCAAAGCCTACACAGGCCCACCTCCTTGCAGCTCAACATGTGCTCAGATACATATCAACACTCTGAGACTAGAAATTAATCTATGGTAACAATAACTCTACTGAATTAATAGGTTATTGTGATTTGGACTAGGCCACCAATAATAACCGTTACTTGACTTCCAAATACACATTCATCTTATCTGGAGGTTCAATTGCATGGGCTACACAGAAGCAATGTACCATTGCTCTTTCCTCAACTAAAGTGGAATACATGGCTCTTACTGAATGTGTTAAACAAGCAAAATGTACCACTTCCCTTCTCAACACCTTAATTTTAACATTGGCCTCCTGATCACAATATACTCCGATTCCCTATATGCCCACACAATAGCTTCAAATAACATTTACCACAGATGCATGAAGAATATTGATATCAACTACCATTATATTTGTGACATTATCTCTGCTGGTCAAATCACTATTAAAGCCATAATTATGAAGAACAATACTGCTGACCTCTTAACAAAAGCTCTACCTTGTGACTGCCACCAATTTCTTTACAGAAGATTAGGTCTCATTGATGACTCAATCATGGGAGAGTATTGTAAAAGTAAGGATGCTTGATTGATCTCTGAGTATAGCAATCATTTGTTCTTTTTGTTCTTTGTGTTATATCCATACAATAAGGAGCTCTTAGTATAAGTAGCTACTACATGTAGGATGATACTTCAGACTCATCTGATATCATCTTAGTTCTTGAACCTATGTTTAGAAGATTGCATTTCCAACAACATTAGTTAAATGCCAGAGGTAGTTAGATACTTTAGAATTTTTTTCACATCTCAACATTATATGGAATATACCACACTTTCACACCTCTATTTCTATTTCCAACTTTCTCCTGAAGTGTCTGCACACTATTTGTGAAATGACAGGTTTGTTAGTGAGATTTTGAAGTGCTTTGGACACTTGTACTACTGTTCCAGACTTCTCAGAGGTAATAAGCTTGACTGCATGGTAGATATTATTGTCAGAGGATAATTCCCAGGTTCTATCTCCTTTCTTCTTATTTCCTTATATTTTCTTTAATTTCTTATATGACTCACTTCCCTTTTCCCCCTTTTCTTATTTACATTACTGATTACTTCTTTACTATTTGTACTTGTTGTGACACAGTAGCTATATAGCTAGTGATTAGGTAAGGGAATCCTCACCTGGTTCTCTTTGGATCCCCTCTACCTAAGTCTGATTAGGATCAGTACTAAAGGAGAATTGCCCTTATAGCAGAACCAGGTCATCAATAGAGGACTGACAGGATAGCTGTGTACTTTAACGGCAAGTGATTTCCTTGTGTAGAGACTATGACAGCCAACACCCTCCTTCCTCACACTCTGGACAACTCTGCCCTGCTTCTGACAGTACACTTGTACCTACTAGAGGGAATGGCACTAGCACAGGATTGACAGAGGAGATGGATCAATAGTGGACCACTTCAGGCAACACTAAAAATAACTGCATGGTTGGTAAAGCACACCACCCTTTGAAGGCCAAGGGGATGCTATAAACCCTCAACATCCCCAACACTTACTTATAGATTCTTCTTATTCCAAATCCCTAGCATTATCTATAACCATCTCCTCCAACAATACACTATTCTATAGTCTATACCCCCCTACTTACTACCACCTTCCTTACAACTGACTATCTCATGTCCTCTCTTTTTCTGATTTCCCACTATGTCAGGACTCTCTATATCGTAACTCCTTGTCCTCAGCTAGGAATCCTCTGTCAAGTATATGTACCGAGTATCTGGTAACTTAGCACTTCCGACTGAGCAATCAGTCTATGTTTATGCACAAGTAACTGAGCCATATGTAAGTCACTTGGTACGTCGGTCTGTTGAATTTCCCCTGAAGCACGCAGTATGAAACGTGGGTGATGGTTATAATTCAACGAGGGAAAATTTTAGCTATAGCATTAATTATGTAATGCAGACACGTCACATGGCATGTTGTGGTGCAAACTTGTAATATTCCCAACACACCTTCTCGAGTGAAGCACCACATGAGTTAAAAAGCAAACAACTCATCGGAATCATGTGCAACAGCAGCTGTCTCCTCTTTCCTCTCTGGACATTGAGAGCGAAAGTGTCCTTTCTTCCCGCAACCAAAACAGACAATCTCTGAGACATCACGCCCTTTCTTGGCAACAAGTGCGGATTCTCCAAGTTTGCCCTTTTCATCTTCCCTTTTGACAACCTCAATCTCCTGTTGTCATTCTTCATTTGCAAGCTGAGTGATAACATTCTCGAGTGTGATATCTTCTGGACAAGTAGCATCCAACATGATGATGATTTGGTTGTAGACCATAGGTAGTCCATTTGTGAGCACGAGGATAATGTTGTCGTCGGTCACATCCACTCCAATGGCCTCTAGTCCAAAATGCATGCCTTTCACCCTGCCAATCCACAATGCCATGGGTTCCACAACCTCCTGAGACTCATTCACCTTCATTCTTGCATTAATAAATGCATGCCGCATAGCCAGCTTTGAACCAAAGCCTTGAGCCTGATGGACATGCCGTAGTTCTTCCCAGACCTTCTTCGGGTCAAGATCCTTCATATGGAATAACTGACCAGCCGTGACTCTCTTGATCATCCTGGCCCTGGTCTGCCTCATCTTTATCTTGTACTCTACAATGGCCTTCCTGGCACCAACCGTATCACCTTCTGGTTTCACAACCGTCCCAAAAACATATTCCCACAGTCCTCGTTCCACTAAGTCTGCTTCCATATGTATCTCCCATTCTGCATAGTTCCCATCGGTAAGGGGGGCAAATGTTGGATCAGACATAACAGGGGTAATTCAGATAAGATATGGTTTTGCGGTTTTCAAGAAGGCAAGTAAGAGGATGAGTCAGTACACTCGAGTCATCCAATACGGGTGTGGTCGAATTATGTTGAATTTCCCCTGAAGCACACAGTATGAAACGTAGGTGATGGTTATAATTCGATGAGGGAAAATTTTAGCTACAGCATTAATTATGTAATGCAGGCACATCACATGGCATGTTGTGGTGTGAACTCACAATATTCCCAACACGGTCTTGGCTTGGCACATTCACCATCCACATTCCTCATTCCCATCCCTCATCCACTCCTTCCTCATTCATCATCCATTAATCCCATCCCGTCTACTCCTTATTCCTCGGTCCGCCTTAACTTGGGACATTTATGTAATCATTGTTTTATCCTCAGCCATGACCCTATTGTTTTATAGTCAGTCACTTCCTATTCTCCTATTCTTGGCCACATTCCTATTCTCCTATTTTCATTGTTCTATTCTTGTTTACATTCTTTCATTCTATTCTTGATCAATGTGGACAATACCCCCACATGCTCTGCATACCTTATTGTTCTACATTCCTTATTCTACATCTCACTTCTTAACCTATATAAGTAGCGCATGCATGTACATACTTCCTCATTCTAGATATCAACTTGGTGTAAGCCTCCTTGTCTTCTCTCCTCCCCTCTGAAGTCCTTCCTTGGGCTGGCACCCTTGGCACCCTCACAAGTACTTCTTCTGTCAGAAATCAGTGGCATGCACAGAAAGTAGGGCACAACACGTGAGTATGTTGAAGCCAAGCCACCCTGATCGGTCTCTAGGACTTGGCCTATTTCTGCCAATACCATGAAGCTGGCACTATTGTAGTAGCACTCAGCCTACACATCGTCAACAGTACTGAAGCCTGACATCCTCCTACAGAACCCTACAATAGCTATATCCATCATATGGATGACATGAGTGACAACCTGTAGGTGCTTAACCAAGTGAGTATCCTGGTTCTCTATTCCCTGCTGTACATCGCAGGCTTCCCTACCTTGGACCTATTAGCAACACTGCTGACATGTGTGACATGCCATGTGATGTGCTCACCAATGATACCCTCACTATTACTGTTACATCCACCTTGCAACCTACCTTAGGCTAGCAGCAATAACCCTACATATCTCTAGAGACATGCATCACCTCTGGAGAGCCCCTGACATGTCTCAGAGGACCTGGCTAGGTCACTAAAGAGTACACCTGCTGATGTGGATTGTATACTAGCCATAGACCCCCCCTTTTCTCAGTGCAATGCCAGCCCTCTTCCCCTGCCCTAACCTGTATAGGTTTGTGATACCACCACTTGTCCATGTGGTCTAGCCATCCTAATGTAGCCTGTATACTTTATGCATTTCCCAGCATGCTTCTAGTATAACATACAACCTAGGCCTAAGGGAAGTTATATAAGCTGCACTGACCATGTAGCTCTGTGCTCACTTACTCTTATGATCTCCAGTGCACTGTTGAAGACAAGCTGAGGTTGTATCCAACTATGCTACTTCATTCACACCCTTATTATAGCTTGAAGCTGACCACTGTGGTCATTGCACTACTTACCATCCTTCTGAACTGGATGGATCTGGCTTATCAGGATCAGTATTGCTGTTAGGAACCGTATGCCAGCATATCTGACTATTCATTTCAGCCTGCTCAGCCCAACTCTGCCCTCGCTTGCCTATCCAACTATATGCCCTGAGCCCACGGACTATATGCACCTTGTGTATCAATCTTGGCATCACATGCTCCTGTCAATTCACTTATTCCATTTACGTTACACTCCATATGCTTGCAATTCCATTCTGTCTTCATTTACGTTAATATCCTTTCATTTACGTTCCGCTCCACTTTTATTCATTCGCAATTCCGTTCAGTCTCTTATATCCAATTTGCTATTACGTTCCTTAGGGTAACTCCATTGGGAATCGGAGTGACACATCACTCCCCAATGTCATAGAGGAGATCAATATTTGGGACGTAGTATTTCCGTTCTTGCTTTTCACGATCCTCGGCTTTCTTATCTATTATAGGAATCTAGTCAACTCCTAGTAGATTTGAAAGTAGTATAAAGATCTTGTACATTTAGTAGTTCAGTCCTCAGTCAGATAATCGACTTTGATTTCAACTAAGATAATTCTCTGTCTCACCATTCTGAAATTAGGGACCAGTGTGATCTGGTGGGCACAACATACAAGTTAAAGCCATGCCCTGTCCCAAACCTTGCCATTGTTTATCTTTGGGAGATATTACGTTTATTATGATTACATCATTTCTTCACATTGTAACAATTGCATATATACTAATGTCTACTGTGATCCTCTCTGTGACTGGCAATATTCTGTAATAGGTCCCCAACTGCCAGCTGGCTGCAGGGACCCCTCTCTCCTCTCTAGCACTGTATGTAGCCTCATAGTGCTGCCTTCTTTGGCCATCCTCATCTAGGCCAGCCAATCACTTCTGGGATCCATAGCAGAGTACAGCCAAGTAGCACCTGCACCTGTGGAGTCATCCAGCAACCCTGAGGTAGCACTCTGATGATCATTCCCTACCCCAGTGCTGATTCTGGGAATGTCCTAGGAAGTTATGCAGCTTGATCTGCACTTGGGCACTTGCCTATAGCCCACACTCTCCATCTCCCCCCTGCATATCATGTCTGATATGGGGAAGAATGGGTTTTGCCTCTGGTGACAGCCCATGCAATGGCACTATATAGGATACCATCCCCTCCAAAGAAAATGACAATGACTGCATTGCCCCTGTACTGCTATGATGGCTAGGCAAGACGGGCACAATTGTGCTCTCCTTTACCATACTACTTATCCAGTTATCCTGGCATAGTGGATCCCCTCAATAGTCTTCCTTATATGTCAACCTGCATATCTCTGTCTCTCGTGCTACCTCCCACATCTCTGCATATGCATTGCTACCATTTGTCTGCACTATCCTACAGTCCCAAGGGGGCATTTGTAGTTGTTCTATGCTGCTACTTATCATTGCATGAGCACACATTCTGGTGTTAGCAAGATACCACTGGCCCCTGGCCATCACTGATAATGTGAGATCCATTCACACAGCCCTGCTTCTCACAAGCAGGTACTCTGATATGCCTGCCTGATGATCCCCACTGCCACCACTATGATCCCAAGCAACCCCATGATCATTCCCTACCCCATCACTTGATGCTGATATCCATATGGCATCTCAAGTCTTACCCTCAACTACACACAGAACTAAACTGACTGTGTGATTGTCATCATCACATACATTGCATCCCTGCACTGAAGCAACACAAGTCTGTATTTGACATGTATTACATCACACAGCTAATGCTATATGACTACCAACACTTGCTCAATGCATACCTACTATCTCTATAGCATGTGCCATCACAGAAGTTGGCAAGGCACTGTAACCTGCTTGTTACCAATGACATCTGCATCAACCAACACTCTGGATCAACTGCCTATGATGCCCTTGGGTGTCAAGCACCGAAGTACTGAGAATGCATGAGGTGAATACTAATGTAATAGTACCGAGGACATGATGCTGGCAGGGTATCGGCTAAGTCTAACAGATCAAATAGACATGACTGGCTTTAATTAGGGAATGGCATGGGTTGGGCCAACCCACATGGGTCACCGGGATAGGTATCCTTGGGTGTGGCTGCAGGTCAAGCTGAGAGCACCTGCAACCTAGCCTAACCCATGGTGTCACATATGTGCATATGACATGCACATGCTACACATGCATACATATGATACAAACATGCTGTATGTTGTAGAGTTGCTTTAGGTAATTAATACCTAAAAGCCTGCATGCACCGGTCCTTTTCTGTGGTAGGATATAACGCAGTCATTTGGCATAGCTAGATTATGGTCTGTGACTTATGAGACTACTATATGGTGTGTAATGGAGGATATAAATATAGAACATAGCATGATCTGTGACTATGTGTGACCTGTGACTGTGACCATGAGATGTCACATATGGGCTTGAGCTTGAACTTGTACTTGGACTTGAATACTAGAGTCTAGACTTCCTAGACTTAGTTGTGACTTGGACTTGTAGACTGACTTAAGACTTTAACTTGTGAACTTGTTATTACAGAGGTGAGCCAGAGGCCTTTATATACAAAAACCAAGCAATGATGCAAAACGATACAAGAGGTTGGCTATGTTAGTTGAATGACAAAGCATGAGAACAAAGTATACAAAAGAGGAAACTATGGAGAAACTCTAGAGAAATCAAGGCTGTACAAATAGGGGCTAGGGGCTATGATAGGGGGAGACTAACCAGATAGGTAAGGATGATGAGTAACAATGAGAAAAGACTAACAGAATAGAAAACAGGTCTTGTTGTAAAGACAGTGCCGATTGAGTGGGTTTCACAGTGTATTGAGGGTAGATGGTGCCCACACCAAACACTGGGACACATTCATTTATTAGTGAGACTTTCCATTTGTTTCCATATGTTTCTTTTATTATACAGTGAGGATGCGCTACACACTATAAGTAGGATACCTTGTATAGCGGATGTTCAGACACGTCCATTTAATAACCATCTTAGGTTTGGAATAGCTGCACATAGAAGCTTACCATTTCTACAGGTTATGGACCCCAAGCCCGTTCTTTTCCACAACCTACTTTGACAAAACATTTGCTCTAAAATACTGTCTCAAATGATAAAGATGGCCAACTCTACACCTGCCAAACTACTCCAACAAGTTCTGAAGTTTGATGGCATGAACTGGGAAAATTAGTCCTTCTCAACCAAAGCAGCACTCCTATTCCTCAATGCACTCGGTATTGCCAAAGGTACTGAAACACCTCCCACCAATGTTGCAAAACTCGAGGACTACGAGAAATGTACTCACCAGGGTCTATTGTTATCCTTGTGTCCATAGATATTACCGTATTCCAGTTGCTCAACATCAAGAAGAGCTTAAAAGAAAACTAGGATGCTCTCATGGCCCAATATGGCACTAGAACTGGCCTAAACCTTTGGGTAGACTTCAAAAAATACATTACCACCCATTTCCTCACTGACACCCCACTGACACAGCAAATTGATTCCAAATCAGAACTGTGTTCCCATATCACTGCTGCTGGTATCCCTATCAGCGACTCGCTCCACATCCTCCTTCTTCTCCAATCACTCCCTGACACATATGAAGTGGTCAAGCAGACCCTTCTCGCTATGATTGACTTCAGTACCACCAATGTCGCCACTATCGCAAATGTGTGATCCTGCATTTTGTCAGAAGAACTACACTAAGGCACATCCCCTAGCATCAGTGGTGTAAAAAGGAGCACCAAACCTCCTAAAGACAAATGCAATTATTGCGGTGGAACAGGACATTGGGAGAAGGACTGTTGGCAAAAACAACATGGTCTCTCATGCGAAGAGGCACAAGCTGAGCAAAAAGGGAAGGACAAAAAAGGAAAAGATAGAAAAGGAAAAGAGACAGGAAAAAGTGACAAAAACACTGCATCGGTCAGTGCAATTATAATGGAATCTCCTGAATCCCCTCCCGGTAGTACATGTGATGCACCTATCACAGCTACCTCCAAAACCATCTGCTTCTATGTCACATGTGATAACAAATGGAGTTAGACTCAGGATGTACTTACCACATCACATCTGACAGGAACAATTTTACCAATCGTCTCCTCCCCACTGTACAAACTGCATGGTTCACCGATTGAAAATCATACACAACATACATCGGCATAGGCACTGTAAAAGAAACTACAGTCATGGACACTCAAAGTCTGCTTATTTTGGTGACCCATTTCTAAAGCTCCAGAATTTATCGGGATACCTTTATTAGTATAGAATGGATGTTTTAGAATTATTACAAAGATATTTTCACAAGCCGATTCCTTGATTTCAGCAATTTTTCCATTTTGACCTCCAAAAATTGGCCACCCTCCTAAATTTTATCCTAAAATTTTGAAAAATTGCCAAACACTTCCTTTTAAGTATGCAAATATGATTCTATAAAAAAATCAACATTCAACAACACATTATTTCACAATTAAACTCCGAAACTCTAATTACGGCAACATCATGCCTGACCAAAAATCTAAGAAACAGAAGCAATCTAGGAACTTATCTGGACTTCAGAACCATCCTAAAGCATCTCCAGCCCCTAGAAAATCATCTCATAACCCCACTCTACCCCAATCCTCTGCCCCAAGTCCTGAAGGCAATAGATTTGAATCTAAATTGGATGAGGATGATAATGACCTTGAGCTCCTCATCCATTTTGATTCAATGAAAACAAGCTTACAACATGAGGATGAGCATTACACTGATCTGGATGATGATGAAGATGATGAGGCATTGGAAGAATGGTCAGGGTTTCACTCACTGGATCTAGCCAATGCTATGGGTGCCATGATCAAAGATGATGAACCTAGTGATCTTAACTAGATGCCCTCTAGAATACAGAAGGAGTTATTGAGAAGGGAGAAGATAAAGACAGGTATGGATTAACTTGCTAAAAGAATGCTTGAAGATATTGAAGTTGCAAGCAGAACGACCCAAGGAGTACAAGAAGGGACCATCTGTGATGAGTAAATCAGCCAGGACCCAAAGGTGTTATAAGAAAGCTTTCAGAGACCAGGGAAAGCTCACAAGCTATGGTTTATGAGTGTATTTTCTTGCCAAAATTTCACTGTGAATTGAACCCAATTGAAATGGCAAGTCCAATATCATATGTTATAAAGATCATCAGCTAATTAAATGGCTAAGTACTGGGGATGGTGTAAATACAGATATTGGGAGAAACCAAAAGCAAATTTTACTGTAGCAAAAGAGAAAGCTTTTGAGGTTCTTGATTCCTGCCCTCCAGAAGTCATTCGGAGATTTATCAATCAGTCTTGGAGATTTATTGATGCCTACAGAAATGGGCTAACAGGCTGGGCTGCAGCATAGGTTATCAGAAAACAGAAGGGTCATAGGAGTGTCTCAGAGAAAGCCATGAAGGCTTTGGAAGAGGTAAAAGCACAGGCAGAGGAATAATATTATAGACCTTCAGTTTTGGTGGCTCAGATTTCTTGGAATTGTTGGACTATAGATACTTGATTCTAAATAGAGGATAAAGAAAATAGGGGGCAAAGATGTTTTGGAAATTGATTAATTATCTATTCTAGTATATTACTTTTGTTATATACTAAATGTACCTGTGCATGTCCCTTAGTGATTGGCGTGGGTATTGGAAACCCACGCGGGTAGCAGGTACGGGTAGTGCGGGTAGGGTCAGGGTCAGGATTTCCAACCCGGCCCAAACCCATACCTGCAGGTGGGTTTTCGCGGGTATGCTTACATAAGTCA
Organism: Chroogomphus rutilus; assembly: GCA_003314275.1. Lineage (NCBI taxonomy): Eukaryota > Fungi > Basidiomycota > Agaricomycetes > Boletales > Gomphidiaceae > Chroogomphus > Chroogomphus rutilus. Next base: position 11,353 of record QLPI01009707.1, read on the forward strand.
TGGGTATGGTTATATAAGCAAGGTTCAGCGCTAACCTCACTTATATAAGTGAGGTTAGTGCTGAACCTCGCTTATATAACCATACCCACACTGCTGTCATCTTCATCAATGTCGGAACCACTGCTAAGCACTTTGCCTTTACTTTGCAATTTGGCCCAATCTGGACCAGAGCAGGACTTTACTTGGTTGTTAGCAACACTGCCCATGCCGCCATAGCCCCATTCGACAAATTCAGGCTCATACAAGTCGGGCTTGCCGTTCTGAGAGGCAGACAAATAGCGACCATAGACTCCACCATTGAGCATGTGCTGGCCATCCTTGTGACCCTTGTTGGAAAGACCGTCAGACATGACTGGCGCTAGAGGAACGCTATCTTGATATACCCGGGAGCGCTCAGCTTCCTTTGAGGAGATGACACGGCTGATGCGGTGGGCCAGAGGTACACCAGCCTTGCGCGGAGAGCATCCAGGACGCAAACTGTAAGTCCAGGAGCCAAACGCATCACGTCAACAGCTGATGTGGCAACAGTGATCGCGCAGACTGGCGCAAGGGGCATGGACATGGGAGTGTGCTCATGCATTTGTGCCAAGCTGTATGACGGGCTGGAGGTCACCGCAGAGGGCATCCAGGATGTGAAATGTAAGTCCAGGAGCCAAATTTGCTGGTGGTTCTTAATGACATGTCTCAGCCGGCCAACCTCCCACATGCGACACTCGTGTGTGTCACGTCAACAGCTGATGCCACAAAAGTGATTGCGCAGACTGGCGTGCAGGGTACGGATGCGGTGGTGTGCTCGTCTCCCTGGTTGTCAATCCTGTCAAGACCCCTACTGAAAACACGTACAGCGCATATGGCACGTACGACACATATGATGCGTATGGCGCATCCGGCATGTATGATGCATATGGCGCGTATGACGTGTATGGCACATACGACGCGTACGGCACGTATGACACGTATGGTGCGTATGACGTGTATGGCACGTATGACACATACAATGCATATTGTGCATATGACATATACGGCGCATACCTCACTGATTCTGCCGGCCTCAGTCCTCTTGGCCCCAATCCTGCTGGCCCCAATCCTGTTGCCCCCCACCCCGTGTTCCGCTCACCACCTCGTTTGTCCGCATGCCTCGTGGGTTGCTTTACAGTCAGCTTTTTTTTTTCCTTTGTTTGCTCAGTTTGTCCATTGTTTTCTGCTCACTTGCATTATTCACTTGCATTGATTAGTATGTATCTCATGGGCAAGTACTTCTTGACACTATATACCCCCACAATCGAATCGAACTGAACCGCAGATATATAAATCCTGTCCCTCTGACCTCACTTCTTCGCTCACCCCCTGGCATGTCATGTCATGCCATCACATGGCTTGCTGCGATGTCTGGTGTCTGGATACTGGTGCCTCTCATCCCCTCAGGCGGCACACTCATGGATGGTGCAGGGCCGGAGTTGATTGTGTCAGGGGATGACCCTCTCCGAGTCCTGACGACAAGTCCGAGGTCCTGTCTCGGACTTCACCTAAACTCCAAGGATGAGAGACCAAGTCCGAAAGACCACCGATGTCAGAGGACGATCCCTTCCGAGTCCTGATCCAAGTCCAAACCCCTATCTCGGACTCCTCCCAACTCCGAGGCCCTATCTTGGACTCCCCCCAACTCCGAAGCCAGGAGACCCAGGTCCGAGAGACCACCGAGCAGGAGATAGGAATGATCTTAGCATGATGACTGGAACCGGGAATAAGTGCCTGTGTTGATTTATAAGCTAGTGCACAGACCACTTACATAAAGGGTATAAAAGAGGTTCACTAGCAGCGGAATCCTTAGACTTTCCTCTTTGGATTTCCCCTGCTTAGGTGAGAGCCCTACATGTACTTAGGTAGTAGCTATAATTGAACTTCGGATTTCCCCTGCTTAGATCTGAGAAGCCTGTGGGTAGGCTCTGGGTTCGAGTCCCATAGTCAGGCCTAGGAGGACATCCAGGGCTGGGTGGTGTCTGCTGGTTCCAGCCTCCGGCAGTTGTGAGATCAGTTCCGAAGGAGGGTTGCCCTTACAGATTGGTGTTCTTAGAGGGATTCTTCCAGAATTGGTGGAATGCTGAGCACACACTCTATACGCCATCTGTAGATACACCCCAATACCATTCTGACTTTTTGGCTTTGGGTTGAGCACTTTTTTGTGCGCTGTTTCAGGTAATGTCCTGAGGTCGAAGGCAGTTGTAGCGTTGTCCGCAACTCTGTCCTGAACCCGCGGGTAAGAACAATACCCATTGTGGGTCACGGGTAAAAAGTAATACCCGTTAAACCCATGGGTACCTGTACCCGTACCCACAATAACCTGCTACCCGTTGCTAAGGGTATGGGTATTCTCAGGTATGGGTACAGGTAGGCACAAAATACCCGGGGGTTACCCGTGCCAATCACT
>QLPI01009711.1:0-25290 GCA_003314275.1 Chroogomphus rutilus
GCGGCCCAGATTCTGATACTCATGTCACGCGATACAGACGCAATGCGGCTACCGTCGGGAGAGAAAACGACCAATTCCACCGAGTCTGTATGCCCCTCGAGCAAGGCAACTAACTTGCCATTCGTTGACGTCCAGATTCGGACGGTCCTGTCGTTGGATCCAGAGACGATGAGGCTACCGTCTGGCGAGAAGACGACGGATGAAACTCGTTCTGAGTGGCCATTGAGAGTGGTAATGTGTTCTCCTTTCATCGTAGTCCATATATGAACCGTATTGTCTTCGGATGAAGACGCGAGGGTCTGACCGTCTGGCGAAAAGAGGACTAATGTAACAGTGTTTGAATGTTTCTCAAAAATAACCTCCGAATCATGCGTTTCCACATTCCAAATGCGAACAGTGGCGTCCTGGGAAGCAGATGCAATACGGCTACTATCCGGTGAGAAGGCAACAGAGGTCACCCAGTCTGAATGGCCCTCGAGCATGGCTATTGACCTGCCAGATATCACTGTCCAAATTCTCACAGTGTTGTCGGAGAATGTACAAGCTAAGTGGTTTCCATCTGGTGAGAATACCAGCGATGTCACCCAGTCTGAATACTCTTTTTTAAGTGGGGCCACCGAATGTCCCGTTATCGATTTCCAGATCCTTAGAGTCCTATCATTAGAAGCAGACGCGATGTGGGTGCCGTCTGGAGAGAAGACGGCCGATGTTACCCAATTCGAGTGGCCGTCGAGTACGGCCACCGATACTCCCGTGACTAAACTCCAAATTCGGACGGTCGTGTCGTTGGATGCAGAAACGATGTAGTTGCCATCTGGCGAGAAAACAGCTGAGTTCACAGAATCGGAATGCCCCTCAGCTACAGTTTTTGAGTATTCAAGAGAGGCTCCTTCCACTCCGAGTAATATCTCCAACTCGCCCGTCCCCGCATTCCAGATTCGGACAGTGCAATCACGTGATGATGACGCAATGCGAATGCCATCTGGCGAGAAAGCAACTGAACAGACCTCTCCTGAATGCGCCACGAATAGTCTCTCCAACTCGCCCGTCCCCGCATTCCAGATTTGGACAGTCCCATCACCTGATGCTGACGCAATGCGACTGTTATCTGGCGAGAAAGCGACTGAATAGGCGTCTCCTAATGGGTTCTCCAGTAATCTCTCCAACTCGCCAGCCGTCACATTCCGGATTCGGACAGTCCCGTCACCTGATGATGACGCAATGTGAGTGCCATCTGGAGAGAAAGCGACTGAATGGACCGCTCCTGAATACCCCTCGAATAGTCTCTCCAAATCGCCCGTCGTCCCATTCCATATTCGGACAGTCCCATCACGTGATGAAGACGCAATGCGAGTGCCGTCTGGCGAGAAAGCCACTGAACAGACTTCTCTTAAATGCCCTTCCAGGACCGCCAGTAACTGTCCTGTTACCGCATCCCAGATTCGCACGGACTTATCATTAGATCCGGACACGATACGGCTGCCGTCTGGCGAGAAGACAACAGATTTCACACCGTGTACATGCCCATGAAGCACGGCCTCACAGGCCCCCCATTTTCCTCGTATTCCCCCCACAATGGTCATCTTAGAGTTTGGAACATCGGGATATTGTTGGCGGATCTGCGATTCTTCTGGAAGCCATACTAACGCGGAACTGTATGCTTCAAGACCATGGTCTTTGAGAAGTTCAAAGTTCTCTGTAATGAACCGTCGAGCATCAATGACTTTCAATACCAAGTCGTGTTGACTCTAACGGGCACAATTGAGAGATTATTTGTACATATAGTATGATGACTTGCCTTTGCCCAAGTTTCTAATTTTTTTAAAGACTGGATTCCACTCTCCAGATGACCAGTGAGACTAAGGCACTCTACCCATTGCAGAACCTTGTTTTTAAAGAAGTTGTACACTTCATCGATTTCAGGGGCTTCGGGTACCAGTTCGGTTAGATGAAAAGCCCAGGAAACACAAGCATAAGTAAGAGCATGGGAAATGTGGTCAGCGGACCGTATCTTCGCATTTGCGAGTCGCACATCTACCTGACATATATTCTTCTCAAGGAGACGTTGCATCAACCCGAGGCATGAATGTACCAGGTCTTTGTGGGCCTCAACGGGGTCGAGGCTGCGCTGTCCAGAGCGACTGCTGTCCGTGAGGTATTCAGAAAAGGAGGAATGGAATGTGGTAATTGGTAGGGTGTAATCCCGAGTTTCGGGTGTACGTATGACTGAATGAACAAATCCCAATGCTGCATAGATTTCCTGGCAGCTCAAAGCCAGTAAAACGGCAAGGCTATGGATCGAAAGGGGGTTGCGAGCGGTGATCACCGCTCGAAGTACTCGGGTAAGAATCTTTCTTTCCTCATTATCCGCCATTTGATATGCCACCTGTAATATGTGGCCATAAAGCTCGTCCAGATGCCTGGTTTTTCCCTGTGGGCTTCTTGCAGGCCGTCTGGTCACTTCCGTTAGACGCAGCCGCATGTCGCCCCCTCCCGCAACATATTGGCATATAGTAGCAGCATATATGAACAAAGCTCCTGAAACATCGACAAGAGACTCGAGCTCAGACTTGGGAGGCCACTCCTCTGACGACCACTCAAAGTCGGCCCGCATCTTGGCCATTTGACACAAACTCTCCCTTGAATAAATCTCGATGTCCGCCCGTACAATATCCGGTTCCACATTGTGTAGATCAATCCTTGGCAAGTGCGTGAAATGTTTTAAATTAAACATATTGCGGAGCTCTTGCTCCGGTCGGCCGGTGATGAAGAATTTTATGGATAAAGAGTGCGAATATTTGTAAATGATTGATAGCATCTCGGCAACTTTGGATTGGTCATCACATTCATCCAAAGCGTCGATGACGACGACGGTATGTTTGTGTTGGAGTTTTCTTGGTGTATTGGTGACGGGTGTCATAATGAGGTTGCGAAACTGAAGTCCAATGTCCCGGGTGCCAACATCGGGGTCCTTTTCCAGAACGTTGCAGAGAGCATGACCAATAGAAGTGGACCGTCGAGCAAGTCCATAAGCTAGAGTAGGAATGATCAGATCGACATCCCTGCATTCGTTTCCCTCACGAGAACAGAAGAAGGTGGCTCCAAGCATTCCTAACTGATCGAGTATCTTGCTGAATGAGTAAGCAATTGTGGTCTTTCCCGTTCCGGCCATACCAGATATCCGAAATACATTGGAAGGGAGCAAATCGGTTGCCCATGCTTCAAGCCTGGCGAGGATCAGTTCACGAGTGCCCTTTGTGCATCCATGCCGCGTAGAAGATGCTGCATTGTAGGCTGCGTACGGTGCACGCGGGAGCCTTCCGAGAGGATCGGGTCCAGGGTCTAAATGGCTGTGAGATTGTGATTACTGCCATGTTTCACCACACTTACTGACAGTGACTGTGTTTTCTATTTTAACATCCTGAGCGTCTGCAATGGAATACGGGGATCGTCTCAGCTCTCAGAACCCGATTCCTATTTCAACAAACACGCTTACCAAAGGAGACGTTAGACCAAGGTTGAATAATGTTTCCCATTGGTGAGGTAAATTGTGGACGAAGTGAAGACTGATGTTCTAGATCATTTTGAATGTCTAAAAATTCACAAATATTACGATATGATGTAGCGATATCTTTGTAATCTTGCGAGCTTGCTCCAACACGACTTGGTAACTTGTTCGAAATTGTTTTCCGAACGACAGCCATCTGATGGTTTATCACACTATACATTCCCTTCAGCCGGAAACCTTTCACATCAAGGATTGGAAATGCTCTCACGATGATATCCCATCAAGACGACTCGCAAAGTCAGACGAATCCGATTCGTTACTATGTTTGGAGATGATGAATTTGAATTTACTAAGCTTTTCCACTAAACATGGACCCCATCCCACCTGACAAACCTTCTGAGGGCAGGTTACCATGGTGTTATGATTTATTACGAACGCCAAATACCTCTATATCTGTAATAGCCTCCAAGAATCCTTTCACAGATGCCATTAATGGCACCGAGGACTGCTGCATGTCCTGAAGCGTCGTTCTTACTCTCTCTAATTCGACATGATATGGGTCCGGCGTCCCTCTGAAGAGTCGTTTTGCAGGAAGATCCATCGACTCATCGAGATCAACCATGACTTTCTTTGAATTGGAAGGTCCTTCGGTGGGAATGGGAGGAGCTGTGGTAGGTTCAGGTACAAATTCGGGAGAGTTTGTAGACTCTATGCCCTGTGGAACGTGATCCGCATCATCAATTTCTCCAGTAGGGGGAGTGGATTCACTCGGTGAAATGGGACCTGCTGTAGTTATTCCATCGGGGTAAAAGGTAACTTTCTTTGAATAAGAGGGCCTGTCCCAAACGGGAGCCGCTGTGCTGGGTTCAGGTACACAGTCAAGAGAGTTTGTAGATTCTACGTCCTGTGGAACGATCCGAATCATCGATTTCTCCGGTAGGCACTTCGGAGGTGGCTTCACCCGATGAAATGAGGCCTACTGTTGTAAGTCCATGATGCCCTTGCATTGCTTCGTGTTGTCCAACTTCATCAGCATGTGTGGCTGATGAAGGTGAGGGTTGTTTGCCGAAACTAAAAACCCTCTTTGGTCGGATTCTCAGCCGTTTGAAAAGAGGAGGTATTGAGTGGTCTGAGCTTGACATTCGGGCTGCCTGCGAGTGAGGGGAGGAGCGAGGGAAGAGCCCTGTGAGAAGATGGCGCGCGAAGTTGAGTGAATGTATTCTTAGATACAGTTACGGTGCTTGGCGCCATTGATTGGTTTTGGCACTTCTTGATGATTCGGGCGCATGGGTTTATTTGTTAGCGAACGTCCCAACAATAGATTTTTTTACCGTGTAAATTCAGGTCTTGGGGTAGAGGTTGTATTGATATGATCGTGGTGTCAGTCTTTAGCAGCCTCGGCCAGGGCGCTTACCATTCACATTACTTAGGATTCATTGAGAGCAGAACAGAAAAATTGTGCTTACCAGGGCTCTGTGTTCCAAGAGAGGCAGGATAAGGGTGAAAAGCTTGAATTAGATCCTAGCTCCAGCACACTGAGACCACAGACTTTAGAATCAAACTCAAACACACAAATTAGATGAGGATTGGAAATCGATGCATGACAGACATGACAGATCGATGGCCATGGCGATGATGAAATGTTGGCACGAATTTTTCAAATTCAATCAAGTATTTCGTGAGGCAGTGCCCACTGAGTGCAGGCCTCAACTGAATGTTGGTACTCCAGTCAGGGCTGTTGAAATATTTCGTTAAGATGTTGAGGCCGACGTGGTTAAACGCTGGAAGTAGTTAGACGCCACAGAAAGTTTTCTTGTAGTGACGTGACGGGTCACGGAATACACACTTTTGCGCTTCTATTTCCAACAGGTTATGGGACCCGGTCGCACCTAATCTCACTTAAACTGTCCTTTTGTGATCTGTCTCTTCGTGATCTGCTTTTTTCTGTGTCAAACAAATCTTTTGTGTTAGAGAAAATCTTCTGTGTCAACATTCACTCACAACATGGATTGCACCATTATGCCTCAGCTCCCAAAGCTCACCAGTACCAACTGGCATGTGTGGCAGAAAGAGATAGAGACCTACTTCATGTTGATTGGCTGTGGAGGTCATATTGATAGTGTTAGGCCTGGAGGTTAAAAGGCTTTGGCCTGGGATCAAACTGAACAAAAGGTCTATGCCATCATATGGTTTCTCACCAACCCTAACTACCATTCACCAATTATCACCACAAAGTCTTGAAAAGAATCCTGGAGTAAACTCATTGCTGAGTACCAAAAGGAAAATGCAACAAATAGTATACTCCTACATCAACAATTCTATTCCATCACCCATGATTCATCTGCTTCAATCTCAAACTTCATTAAAGGAGTCCTCACAGTTGTTTGCAGATTAGTGTCAAGTACCCAGACTGAGACCCATCTATTTGGCATTGCCGACCGAGCAATCATCCTATATCCACGACCAAGTACCCGTGTTGCGTGCATGACACTTGGTATGCCGGTTTCCGCTCGGCATGTCCACCATCCACACTCCCTGTCCCCACCCCTCGGCATGTCCACCATCCACACTCCCTGTCCCCACCCCTCGGCTGTTTTCACCTCAGGACTTCCTGTCCTTGTACTATCCTCGGACGCGACCCCATTGTTTTATATCCGGCCACTCCCTATTGTCCCATTTTGAGTCACGATCCTATTATACTGTCTTTTATTCTTCTATCCCCACATTGCATTCCTTATTCTAATTTTATTCATTGTGGACAATAACCATATGCTCTGCATACCTTATTGTTCCACATTCCTTATTCCACATGTCGCTTCTTAACCTATATAAGTAGGACATGCATGTACATATTTCCTCATTCTGGGTATCGACTAGGCTTAGGCCCTTCTACCTTCTTCTCTTCTGTTAAGTCCTCGACTCGGGCCGGCATGGTCAGCATCCCCCCAAGTATCTGTCTGTGGCAAATACAGTGGCACGCATGGCAAGTAGGGCATAACGCATGAGTACGTTGAAGCCAATGCCACTACTCTTGGCCTGCAGGACTTGGCCATAGTCCGCCCGACCTTTTGCCAACACCCCTCAGCAGTACCGGAGTCCGTCAGCAACTGACACTTGACAATTAGAGGCTATTGGCCACAAACCAGACAATCTCAAAATTACCACCAAAAACCTGATTGGGTTGCACCCATCTTGGGCTCCAGTTCACACAGCCCTTATGCCGCAGACAATATCCCCAACTATTGATGAGATTGCCTCGGTGTCAGGAGTTGGATACTGACGGACTTCGGTACTGCCGAGGGGTGTTGTCGAAAGGTTGGGCGGACTATGGCCAAGTCCTGCAGGCCAAGAGTAGTGGTGTTGGCTTCAACGTACTCGTGCATTGCACCCTACTTGCCGTGCGTGCCACTGTATTTGCAACAGACAGATACTCAGGGGGATGCTGAAGATGCCGGCCCGAGTCGAGGACTTAACAGAAGAGAAGAAGGTAGAAGGGCCTAAGCCTAGTCGATACCCAGAATGAGGAAGTATGTACATGCATGTCCTACTTATATAGGTTAAGAAGCGACATGTGGAATAAGGAATGTGGGACAACAAGGTATGCAGAGCATGTGGTCGTTATCCACAACGAACAAAATTAGAATGAGGAATGCAAAGTGGGGATAGAAGAATAAAAGACAGTATAATAGGATCGTGACTCAAAATGGGACAATAGGGAGTGGCCGGATATAAAACAATGGGGTCGCGTCCGAGGATAATACAAGGACGGGGAGTCCCGAGGTGAAACGAACCGAGGAGTGCGGATGGCAAAGATGCCGAGCTGGGACCGGCATACCAAGTGTTATGCAGGCAACACGGGCACTTGGTCATGGATATAGGATGACTGCTCGGTCGGCACTGCCGGCGGATAGGTCTCGGTACGTGGACTTGACACTCGGCACTCAAAGAGTATGAGGACAATGAGATGGGGGTGGAAATGGCGGTAAAGAAGGAGGAAGGAGAATCAGAATTGATTGCCAAAGGAAGGCATGGTGTTTTAGGATCCAAGGAGAAAGCCAATAAAAACGATCATGACTTTGATTGGGGGAATATAAGGAACCATGAGGGGGTATGCTATATATGTGGATGCCCTCGTCATATTACACAATTCTATGTTGCAAATATGCCAGAGGAGGTCTGTAGGGGAATGGGGAATTCTCTAAGTAGATATGAAGGGCCATCAGACCAGGATCAGTACAAAGGATTCCAAACCTCTCTCACACAGAAAATAACTCAACAAACCAGTCTTGAATTGACTACCAACAAAATATAATAATTTTGGCAGGCCATTTAAGAGTGAATTACTCAAAGTAATTAACTCTTAAACTATCAAGCTCTTCAAAGCCTAAGGAAATACTTCAAAAACACTTATATTTTTTGTTTATTTCTATTCAGACCCACAAGGACCCACAGCCAGGTGCTAAATACTTATACACAGAAAATGGCACCAAACTGCTAGCTCAAGCTCTCAAGACTCAATTGTACAACAAATTCCTGGGCTTAGGTAATAGCTATTACACTTTAGGTCAGCCCAGAATCTCGGCCTACCTACCACTAATATTTCATGACTTGACCAGTCACAAGACTACCAGCCATGGGAATATGACTCATTAGTGACTACAGGGTGACTCGTAACTGCCACAGGCTTCCAGGACCTTCCATTCCTTTCCACACCCTTCCACTAATTTCAGGAAGGTCTTGCCTTATCGGGGAGTTACATAATCAGCTTAGAATTAATATATATAGAGACTACTTCTGTAGCATAAAAGTAACTTAACAATCTATCTTACTATCACCCATAGTTCATCGGATTATCTTGTGCATCAAGCACCCTTAGGTATGTTGATCCAAAGGTCAGTGCCACCCACTCCAGTATGTTGGTCCAAAGGCCAGTGCCACTTTGTCATAGGTATGTTGATCCAAAGGTCAGTGCTTGATAAAGGGTTCTTGGTTAAAACATAAAAGGTATGCAAAAACATAGTAAAAGAACTAAATCAGATTTATAGAACATCCGTGGAAATAATCCTAGGCAAGAGTAGAATAACAGTTCACATACACAAACTATTATTCCTACACATAATTGAAAAGGCACCTGCCAAGGCCCCCTCTGTCAGGGGACGACCCTCTTTAAACTCCGATCCAACTCCAAGGTCCCATTTCAAACTCCGATCAGCTCCGAGCCCTGATACAGGTCTGAAATCCTACTTCAAACTCCGACCAACTCTGAGGCTAAGAGGCCCAGAAACCACCGAGTGGAGACAGAAAAGGTCTTAACACATGATGACTAGAACTCAGAGCAAATACCCAAGCCTCATACTTAGTACCAGGAGATTGGCTCTACAAACTCCGATGTATTGATTTGTAAGCTAGTGCACAGACCACCCATATAAAGGGTATAAAAGAGGCTCACCAAGCAGCGGGATCCTTAGACTTTCCTCTTTGGATTCCCCCTGCTTAGGTGAGGACTCTACATGTATTTAGGTAGTAGATAATTAAATAATCTTTGGATTCCCCCTGCTTAGCTTGCCTCCGAGATATACCTTGGGGCTGTAAGAGGGTTGCCCTTACACCCTCTAAACAATTCTTTTTGGACATCAACCCAGACAGGCTTCCACTTGCTCACGTCTTGTTGGAGAACTTGATTAAGCTTTCTTCACACCAAAGTTTTGTCATGGCTCTTGGGTTACCTCATTTACAGTTCTAAAACAAGGTCAAGTGGCACACTCTCAACCACACAGCTCATATTGCAATACTTGATGGTGATGACAAACTATTTGCATCTGCAGCTGTGGAAGGTACAAGTACAACTCCACTTCATCAACCAAGCAGTAATGCCTTGATTATTATACCCAAGAAGAAAAAGAAGAAACACTGGTTTAAAACCAGTGATCCTGAGTTGGTAAATCTTCCATTCTAAGTTCTCTTATTTATTTTTATCCATTCTATCCCACACTGTCCTTTATTGATGTTATTATGGGGGTGTCAGCCTCAGGGAGTGTGTTGAAATATTTCGTTGAGATGTTGAGGCAGACATCAGTTAAATGCTGGAAGTAGTTAGATGCCACAGAAAATTTTCTTGTAGTGATATGACAGGTTATGGAATACACAAATTTGCACCTCTATTTCCAACAAGGATAACAGAGTACAACACTGGGGTAGTAAGAAAGTTTGTTCCAGGGAAAAATTATGGTAAAATCTTAAAACACTGATTGATTTTTCTCATAAATTTATTGTCAAAGAAATTGGTGACAAAACTGTGTGACAATTAAAGGAAAATCAAGATATTTTTCAGGATAAAACCCTAAACAAGACATTAGAACAGCTAATGGTGCTCAACAGGTAATATAAAGGAGGGAAATCCCAAGGCATGAACTAGAATTTTTTCTGGTAGGCAAAATTTTCACAGAACAACAATATTTCACCTTTGATTAGGAAATGTGTCTTACTCAAAGTTTTCAAAACCATACATTTGATGGCAGGGTGAATTATGAAAAAAAAAAACTGAATATAGTTTGCAATAGGTATAGAATACAAAGATATTGGCTATAACTTGCTGTGCCTAGCTGTACTCTGCCAATAGGAGTGTGACTGAAAATAGAACAATAGAATGTAACCGAATATAAAACAATGGGGTCATGACCAACAATAAATCAATAGAAATGTCCCAAGGTAAAACAGAAAAGGTGCAAGATCAGGAATAGAAGAATAACCAAAGGTAGAAAGAATGGGATGAAGGGAAGTGATGTCAAGTGCACGTACTGAGCACCCGGTAACTTGGCAGTTCCAACTGAACGATTAGTCTAATTCCACACACAAGTCAACAAAACAAACATATATCACTTGGTACATTGGTCTCGGCTCGGCACATTCATCCTCTACGTCCCCCATTCCTATCCCTCATCTATTCTTCACCACTCATTATCCACTGATCCCACCCCATCCACTCCTTATTTCTCAGCCCATTCTACCTCGGGACATTTTACCATTGTTTTATCTTTGGCCATGACCCTATTGCCTTATATTTGGTCACTCTCTATTATTCTATTCTTGGCCACATTTCTATTATATTCTTATTTTCATTGTTCTATTCTCATCCACATTCCTTATTCTATTCTTGATAATCGTGGACACTACCTCCACATGATTCTTCATACCTTATTGTTCTCTATTCCTTATGTCACCCTGTTCCACATCTCACTTCTTAACCTATATAAGTAGCAAATGTATGTAGATAGTTCTTTACTCTGAATATTGACTTGGTTTATTTTCTCTAGTCCTCCCTCCTCTTGTCTGAAGTCCCTTATTGGCTGACACTCTTGGCACCCTCCTGGGTCTTTCTTCTCTCCAAATTAGTAGTATGCATGGAATAGCAGGTCACAACACATGAGTACGTTGAAGCTAAGCCACCTTGATTGGTCTACAGGAGTTGGCTGACTCCCATCCACACTATCGGCATTACTGATACCTAATAGTATATTCAGAGTCACACTGCTCTCTGTGCCTTTTCAGTTCTTATTATTATGACCCCACATACTAGATCAACAGCCTGCACCAAAGACAATCGGCTCACCCCTACAGTTCACCAAAAAAGGGTGTGTGAAGCTTCTGGTACCCAACCCCTTCTGATCAGCTACACTTTGCCAGCAATCAAACTATGGCATCTCACCTCTTCCTTCAAGCAAGAGTCACGCATTGAAGAGGTAGTTGACAATGACATTGAATATGTCAATGACAATAATGGCAATCAGGAACCCTATCCAGTAGAGGATGAACTTGGTTCAGTACACTATGATGCAGATGCCAAAACCAAGGAATAGCCTCAACAAAATCGGCAGACAGACATGCCTGAACCTCCTTGCACTCTGGTAGCTGTGCCTCCTCAACCCACGGTTGCACCCTGTTGATAAGATTATGAGCAACTTAGGCAGTAGGTTAGAGAATTTATAGAGCAATCTATAGGATATAACTCCTCAGTGTTGTCAACCACTAAGTATTTATTTAGAAAATACCTATGGAATATAACTACAAAGTAAATAAACAAAAATCAATCATAAAGTCGTATTTATTCATACAAATGGCTCACCTCCTCAGTGTTGTCAACCACTGAGGAAAAAGGCATACACGGGTGTTGTTTCACCTGTATATATCCTTGAGCCAGCCCCTATACATCCTCTTCAGTTTGGAGCCAACCTCCCAGTCCCTTCTCAGGGAGCCGGCCACATGTGTTGTGTGGTGCGTGTATAAGTGCACGTGAGTATAGTACAAAATACACAATAACTCTCTCAATATTGAGAGTAAAAATACAAAATTATAATCAAAAATTTTAGAATAGAATTGCATACAAGATGTCATTGAAATCAATATAAAAATTCAATATATTGAGATTGGTCTCTCAGGGATGAGATGCATGTTTGCACCCTACATGCCCCCTCAAGCTCAATATATGCTGAGCTTTTTGGTGAGAATCTTCACTCTGGGTCCTGGTAGACCCTTTGTGATGATGTCCGCCACCATTTGATCGGTTAGGAGATATTCAATTTGAATCTTGTTCCCCTCAATTATGTCTCAGATAAAATAGAGTTGAATAATGAAATGTTTTGTTCTTGAATGTTGCTGATTACCATAGGCTATTGTCATAGCTTATTGGTTGTCAGCATAAATTTTTATAGGATTTTTTATTGGCTGGAAAACTTCGGTTATGAAAATTTTTAGCCATATAGCCTCTTTTGTGGCATGAGTTGATGTGATAAACTCAGCCTCAGTAGATGATAAGGCTACAATTGTTTGCTTTTGACAGCTCCATAAGATGCTCCCAGAGTTGATTTGAAAGATATATGCCGATATAGAGTGTCGGTGATCTTGTGAGGCCCAATTGGCATTAGAGTATCCTATGATACCTTCATGGCTCTTCCCTAAGACCAGTTTCTTCTCTTTCGTCCCCTTAAAATATTTAAATATTCTTTTAACTGCATTCCAGTGAGCCATCCCTGTATTTTCTAAGAATTGTGATAGTAAAGAAATTGCAAACAAAATTTCTGGTCAGGTAGCTACTGCTGCCCACATGAGTGAATCAATTGCCTGCCAGTATAGGATCTTTTCCATAGTTTTCTTTTCAGCATCAGTTGTTGGACATTGTTCTCTGGATAGTTTACATGTAGGATCTAGTGAAGTCATATGCATTTTTGCATCTTGAAGATTAAATTGGTCAAGTATTTTGTCAATGTAAGATTCTTGTGAGAAGCTGATTGTACCAGCAGATCTGTCTCATTTGATCTTCAAATTGAGGAGCCAGTGGATTTCTCCAAGATCTTTCATCTTAAATATAGCTTTGAGATCCTCCTTGACACTCCACAAAATGTTATCATCCATAGCTGTTATGGTAAGGTTGTCTATGGCAGCTCCAATGATCGCATAGTTGCTTGGGCCGTGTCTATAGAATACAGCAGCATCTGAGGGTGATTTTGTAAATCCAATAGAATAGAGGGCATTTGATAGACACTTATACCATTCTCTGCCTGATTGTTTGAGCCCGTATATGCATTTCTTTAGCAATAATATGTTGTCATGCTGATCTTTGAAATATCCTGGCCGCATGCACATATATATAGCTTCTTCAAGTGGTGCCTTCAAGTATGCAACACCCACATCCATTTGATGTATCAGCCAATTATTTCTAGCCACTATAGCGCATATAGTACGTAATGATATCATATATACGATTGGTGCATAAGTTTCATCATAATCAACTCCAAAGGTTTGGGTGAAACCTTGAGCTATGAGTCTTGACTTTGCACGAACTATATCACCCTTCTGATTTTGTTTCACAATGTGAGTCCACTTGCTACCGACAATATTAACACCTGAAGGAGGTTTAGTAGGCTCCCAGGTGCCTTTGTCGAATTGTGATCAGATCTCTGTATCCATGGCTGTTTTCCATGTAGAGTTGTTAAGGGCATCTTTAGTTGTCATAGGCAACTGCAAATCATTTGATAGAAACACAAAATCATTTTCTTTGGCACTAATAGGTTTGTTGCTTATTGCTAGATAGTCGCATGTATTTCTCTCGCTCTCTTCAATATTTAAGTTTGAACGATGTGTGATATTGTTAGGTGTATTGTTCTCAACATCTTCACAAGTGAGGGTGGTTAAATTAGTGTGTGTGGCTTCCCCAGCTTGAGATTTATCACCTGAGCTGATCCTTGAAGCTCTTTCTTGTAATAAATGTATTCTCTCACTTCTTCTAGTTGGAGGAGCTTCTCTGGGTCTATTCGTGTCTGACTGACTTGGCTGTATATTGTCTAGATCTCTCTCTGGTGTGCACTCAATTATTTCTTCAATGCGGCTCATATCCGGCTTTAGGTCACATGATGATCCCGGTGCTCTAATAGGTGCCAGTGCAGATGGTATTGGCTGATATTTGATGGGTTTTGGTGCAGTAATTAAGTGGTCATCTGTAGGTAAAATAGGAACAATTGAGGGTATTTTGGGTCCCTCAAATATAATATTCCATTCAACAGATACCCACCGACTATTCAGCCAGTATATGCAGTGACTGTCGCTTTGTGAGGAATGACCAATCCACTTGGCATTCTTGGCTCTAGGTAGCAATTTATCGTCTTTATTTTGATTTTTACATATACATCTGTCCCGCATTTGTGAGCATCTTGTAAGTTTGGTTTTTGATGGTGAACCATCTCATAGGTCATCTTATCAAGTAGAGTGTTGGGTGCAAACTTGCATCTCACCCCTGAGAGACCAATCTCAATATATTGTATTTATATATCGATTTTGGTATCATTCTGTGCGCTTTTAAGTTCTTAATTTTTTACACTTTTATTTGTATTTTTACCCTCATTATTGAGGGAGCTATTCATGTTTTACTATGTACAATACTTACGGGCGCTTGTCCACGCACGACGTGACTAGCGTGGCCAGCTCCCTGGATTGGGAACCGGCAGCCTGGCTCAAACCTTCGATAGGGTCAAGGGCCGGTTGCAGGGTATATGCGGGTGAGACACAACCCGCACAAAGCCTCCCTCCTCAGTTATTGACTATACTGAGGAGGTGAGTTGTATAATATATTGTACAAGCCTTTAAGGCTAATTTTCTTTTTATTCTTTTGTAAGATAAATTAAATAGGTATATTTTCCGAATATACACTCAGTTATTGACTATACTGAGGAGATAAATTAAATAGCTGCCTAAAGAATTCTTCAATCCTACTGAAACTTGCTCATAATCCCATCATAGAGCTCATGTATGTGTGTGGTTTTTAAGGTAGTTTGCATGCTGAATGGCATATCCCCATAAGAATTTGGGAAGATTTGATTCTAGTAGCATTGCATGGGTCTTTTCATCCAATGTGTGATTTAGGCACTTGGCAACTCCATTCTGTTCAGGAGTATCATGTACAGTGTATCAGTGTCACGTGCCCTGCTTCTCTAGATAATGATTGAATTCAGCACTTGTATATTTGCCCCCTTGATCTGAGAGAAGCATTTTGATGCATGCATTCCTCTGCCAGAGCAACATCACCTCATATAACTTGTACTTGGTGAAAACTTGATCTTTAGTACTCATAAGATAGAGCACTGATTCCCTTGAGTGGTCATCCATAAATGAGACATAATATGAATTTTGGTCAAAGGTGATATGCCTCGTCGGTCCCCATACATTGGAAAATATTTTATCACTGATCTTCTTTCAATGCTCACTAAATTCTTTTGGGAGTGGCTTGCGTGTAATCTTAGATTTAATACATGCATCACAGGTAAATTTGTCTCTAGCCTGTGAAACCTCTAGGCTGTAAACCATGCCACATCCATCAGGCACTTAAGGGATTTATAGGATATGTGCCCTAGTCTGCAGTGTGTTTCGATGGTGGTTAAACATTGCTGAGTAGAATGTTGGGTTGACTGATTGTCCAATCTATATAGGCCATGTAATTTAGGTGCTTGTAATAAGATATGGCCGGATGAATTTTTTATAGTGCATTTCTGTGATGCGAATTCTGTCTGGTTCCTGGCATCATCACATCAGCCTATGGAAATAAGAGTGAAGGCAATTTTAGGAGAGTATAATGTATCTTTGAATGTCAACATGACTACTTTCCCTCTCACTCTAGTTATAATCTTGAGTTGTCTGCTGCCATATGCATCAAAGCTGCCTTGATCAGCTGCCCAAATTGTGTGCGGTGTAGGGAAGTTTCTGTAGTTCTCAAGCATATTTTATGCGGTGTCATGTGAGAAATAGCTCCAGTATCTAGAATAATATTATCGCCTGTTCCATCTCTGATGAAGGCAGCATAATCATAATTGATAAATGCATAATGCCATAGATCCTTTGTTGTCTCCTCTGGAAGATTCATCTTCATCAGCTACATTGGCTTTGCCTTTTCCTTTTCCTTTTCTCTTTTTGAACTTAGCCCTTTTCTTCTGCCTTGGCCCCTGACCTTCTCTGCCACCACCTTTAGCCTAACACATTTGGGCAGTGTGTCCTGGCTTTTTACGATTGGTGCATGTATGCACCTTCTTGTCTGAAGTACCTATGAACCCTTGGTCCTCCTGGGTAATGGACAATGTCCTACGCCTATCATATTGAGATTTAAGAATCTGGATAATATTATCCAGGTCCAGTGGCTTTCTGACTTCTTCAAGAGTTGTCATGAGGGCATTCATGACTGATTCGTAGGATGGTGGCAATAAGGCTAATATAATATTGAAGAACTCTCCATCAGAGATTGTAGCTCCTATATCATTGAGTCCTGTATAGAGATCTTGAGCCTTATCAAGGTGCTCTCTGAGATCATCATCCTCCAAGCATTTCATGTTCCAGAGTTATCTCTGGATGCTGGTGACAACCATCTTTGGTTTCTTCATCATTTCAGTTACCAGAGTGTCCCAGATATCCTTTGCATTCTTTTTCTTTTCTAGCATTAAAGCTAGTGACTCTGACATGGATGCCAGTATTTGAGTCTTGACAAACCCTTCTCTGGCCAACCACTTTTCAAGTCTCTCCTCAGCCTTCTCTAATTTGGCCTCCTCATCATCAGTGAGAATATGGGCCTTAGGATATGTGGGAGGATCAGGGGGTCGGTTGGCGTTGCCTTCAATGTGTTTCAATAGATTTTTAGACTCGAAATAACGGATGAGTTGAGCTCTCCACAGAGACCAATTATATCCATCTGTAGTTAGCCTCCCTATGGTCAAAGTAACTTTCTCTGTTGGGTCTGTGGGGCCCATAACCCTGATAAGATTTTGAGCAGCTTAGGCAGTAGGTTAGAGAATTTATAGAGCAATCTATAGGATATAACTCCTCAATGTTGTCAACTACTGAGTATTTATTTAGAAAATACCTATGGAATATAACTACAAAGTAAATAAACGAAAATCAATCATAAAGTCATATTTATTTATACAAATGGCTCACCTCCTCAGTGTTGTCAACCAGTAAGGAGGAAGGCATACACGGGTGTTGTTTCACCTGTATATATCCTTGAGCCAGCCCCTATACATCCTCTTCAGTATAGAGCCAACCTCCCAGTCCCTTCCCAGGGAGCCAGCCATGTGCATCATGTAGTGTGTGTATAAGCATGCATGAGTATAGTATGAAATACACAATAACTCTCTTAATATCGAGAGTAAAAATATAAAATTATAATGAAAAAAAATTAGAATAGAATTGCACACAGGATGACATTGAAATTGATATAAAAATACAATATATTGAGATTGGTCTCTCAGGGGTGAGATGCATGTTTTCACCCTACATACAGAGCCTCGGTTCACTTGGTCATACCAGCCAAATGACCTCTACCATTTAACCCCACATACCAGTGACAAGTCATTTATTCACTAGCACATGGTCTCAGCTTAGTATATTTGGATTATCATTTGGTCCATTTGTTAGGTATCGGTAATGCCGATATTGCAGACATGAGTTGGTCAAGTCCTGCAGACAAATCAAGGTGGCTAGGCTTCAATGTACTCGTGTATTGCGCCCTGCTGTTCTGTGCATGCCACTAATTTGGACAGAAGAAAGACCTGGGGAGGGTGCCGAGAGTGTTGGCCTGAGTAAGGGACTTCAGACAGGAGGAGAAAGGACTAGAGAAAATAAACCAAGTCAATATTCAGAGTGAAGAACTATCTACATACATTCACTACTTATATAGGTTAAGAAGCGACATGTGGAACAGGGTGACATAAGGAATCGAGAACAATAATGTATGAAGAATCATGTGAAGGTAGTGTCCACAATGATCAAGAATAGAATAAGGAATGTGGACAAGAATAAAACAATGAAAATAAGATAATAGAAATGTGGCCAAGAATAGAATAATAGAGAGTAACCAAATATAAGACAATAGGGTCATTGTCAGGGGATGACCCATCTGTTTTCCTGAGCTGGGCACCAGTCACCCAACCACCAGGCTAATATGGTCTGCCAAAGTCTTGGCACAATGGGATGGCAGTGATAGATGAGAGAGACACCCATGGACAGGAGGACCAAGGAATGGGAGTTGGGAGAACTTGACAGACTTGCCCCCATGGGCTAACAACCAACTGACCTTCCTATCATATGCCAAGCTGAGATACTGAGGCCCTAGGCCAGGCTCCTGGGGTCAGGCCTGCAGGTGTTTGGTAGATTGTACTACCAGAACCAGAGGAAGGGTAGTGTATGATAGAGAAGCAATGCATGGGTACAGGGTATATAGAGTGTAGGACTCGCTAGCAATGGGACTTAGGTTTTCCTCTTAGAATTTCCCCCATTGCTAGGTAAAGTCCCTTTCCTTGTGTATATGCAAGAGTAATCCAGTCTTAGGATTTCCCCCATTGCTACACCCTGCATGATAGTCCTCAGGTGCCACTGGGGTTGCCCTTACAGTCATGGCCAAAGATACAACAATGGTAAAATGTCCCAAGGTAGAATGGGCCAAGAAATAAGGAGTGGATGGGGAGGGATTAGTGGATAATGAGTGGTGAAGAGTGGATGAGGGATAGGAATGGGGGATGTGGAGGATGAATGTGCCAAGCCAAGACTGATGTACTAAGTGACATATGTGTGGTTTGGTCACTTGTGTGTGGAATTAGACTGATCATTTGGTCGGCACTGCCGAGTTACCAGGTGCTTGGATATACACTTGACAGTATACCCCCCTTAGTGGCTGAACCCATGAAGCCGGTAGTTGGAGATTAAAAACAATGTTTGGGATGCCTAAATGTGATGTCATGTAAAAGTTTGGGTCTAGTGCCTAACGAGATCTCCACTACCATCAACACTCATGCATCCCATCAACACCAATCACACAGATGTGTTATGAGATAGATGGGGATAATGCTCAAAAGGCCAAGATAGAGAAGAATAGATTGAAGAGGCAGCAGAAGTGGGAGGTTGAAGCTGGCTGAATTGCCAAGGCTGAGGCAAAGAAAAAGGAGGAGGAGGCTATGGCAAAAGCAGCAGAGGCGGCTACTAAATCAGTAGCAGAAAAGGTAGAGGCCAACAAGAAATCGGCCCAAGCAGAGGCAGCAGCCAAGGCTGCTGAAGAAAAGCAGGTGCCTGATGCAGCTGCCAAAACTGCTGGGAAGGAGTGGGAGGAGTTGGTCAATCAGGTGGGGACTCAAGCTCCCAAGGAGGCAAATGTGGAGGAACCTCCCAAGGATACAGGGAATAAAGATGAAACACTCGACAATAAGGGTGTTGAAGATGCAGGAGCTCCCAACAACTCGGTAGTCCCAAGAAAAATGACACGCAAGAAGGGTAGGAGCATGGAAGCAGGGCATAGAAAAGGGCCAAGTATGGGAGGAAGGGAAAAGAGTAAGCAGCCAAGGGGGGCCTAGGTGAGTGGTGGTTGGTTATCTTTTTTTTTTCTTTTTTATTGATTTTATTTAAATAGCACAAGAAAAATCCAACCCGAGAGTGGTTACCATCTCTCTATCCACCTTGTGAGATGTTCAAGGAGTGTTGGGAGACCTGTACGGTGCAGAGAATAGGGGCCGTGTGCAGGAGGTACAATGAGCAGAAGGTGGGGTGTAGTTTGGTGGCTCCCCAGCAGTGAATGGCAAAGAGCTGGGAGAAGATTGAGCCGAAAAATGAGAGTGAGGAGGGGCAGAGTGAGAGGGAGGGACCGGAGGATGAGAGGCCAAAGAAGAGGCTGAAGTGGGCTGTTACAATGCACCTCAGTGAGCAGAAGATGGACCTGTGGCCAAGCAGATGACCCATGACTGTGGAAGTTCCACAACTAGAAGAACCAGGATCTCGGCATCCTGCTGAGATCTGGGAGGACCTCTTGCAGGAGCAGGCAAGGATGAACCAGCTCCTCCTTCATTTGGTGGAAGGGGCTTGGTTGATAGGTTGCATGGTTGTGTCATTGGATGAGGACTGGTGTGGGGGTTTGGGAATCCTGGAGGGTTCGGGAGATTTGGATGGGAGTGAGAGTCCAGGGGAGGATCAGTTTGTTAAGATAATTCAAAGCTGGTTATGTTACTGGTAAGTGATACAGTAGGTCAGGCAACAAGGCAGCTCTAACAACTGTGAATACTAGTACAAGTTAGTCTCCTTAGTGTAGGGTAAAACACTGATATAATACTACCTAGTATAAGTTAGTCTACAAGACTTATTCAGTACTAGCTGTAAGTACTATATGTAGGTTACTCACCTCCTTAGTGTAGGGTAAAAAACTAAGGAGGGAAAACTATCTTCAGCTCACTTGTATGAGTGACCGGTGCCTGCTCCCTAACTACACACCTGATCGCCTATGTAGTAACTCACCGCCACTGCTACAACATCACTTGCACCCACTGATCTATACTATGGGGTATACTAACTCCTTGATAGGATTGACTTAATATATAATATATAACAGTACAGTTGATGGATGATGATGAGGAGGAGAATCAAGGGGAAGAAAAGGGGAAGGAGAAGGGGATGAGTGACAATGATGAAAATGAGACTCTGAAATAGTCTCAAAATAAATTGTTTTTATATTCTTTATTTTGAGTAAAAAAAGATAAAGGAAAATAAGAGACATAAGAAAAGGAAGAAACAAGTGAAATGTGCTGAGATGTTCGGCAGATTTAGTCATTATAAACAGAAAGAGGAGAGGGTGAGAGATGGGCTGGGAAGGATGTCAGGAGTGGGGTGATTGTAAGGTCGAGAATAGTATATCAGAAGGTTGGGCAAAGGGGGATTTGGAATGGCAGTAAGGTTGGGATGATGTAGGGTCAAAATACAGAGGAATGAAGGTTGAGCCAGGAATGGCTTGGGGTAAATGGAGGGAAGTTTTGGGAAAAGGATGTCTTTGGGAGCAGAGATTGTGTAGTTTGAAAAGTATCTAGCTAGTTGCCACCCCCCCCCCCCTTTGTTGAGATACACTGAAGTTCCCTTTCATGTTTCTATTTGATATGGCTGGTATTTGACCAGATATAACCTTGTTATGGCCCATGCTGCCAAATAAACCCACATTAAACCCCACAACCACCCACACCATTTCCGGGAACTTTCTGACCGCTCAAAGTCTGAATAACCACTTTCCGATATTCCGATGCCTCAATCTGAGGTTCCGTGTTCCCAAACCTCCAAAGATTCCAAAGTCAAGGTTCTGCTCCTTTGATAAACAATGTGCAGGATCATTGCGTACCTCACTCCCTTGTTCTTCATTTTATATTGCCCCTTGTACTCTCTTCCCCCCCTTGTCTTTACTCGGCAAAAGATAGTACAAGACTAGATACATGTATATAAGTCACTAGTCAACTGGACTATTCGCCGGTACAAATATTGACTTAATTCTGCATCGTAGTTTCTGATTAAGTTCTGGTAAACTTTCCGACTCTCCGAAATTAGGGACAGCTGATCGAGGAGGGCGCTACACATAAGTTGAAGCCAAGCCCCTGTGACCTCGAACCACTCATACCACCCTATACTGTGAACAGTTCCAAGACCCCCAGCACTTCCACCTTTCTGTCCCCATTCCGATTCCAATCCTGAACCTTTGACCTTTAGTCCGTCCATCCCTAAAGTATGAACCCCCCTTCAGAAACCATTTAGAACCCTCCAGAAACCCTTCCTAAAGCCTCTAGCTAAGCACTGACATATGGATTTAACAAGAGGCAGGACAGTGTGTGCATGTTCAGAGACTTAAGGATGATCCAGTGAAAATGTAGAATGCCTTTTATTGTCAAGTCCACGTACCAAGGTCCTGATTATTCGCCAGTGCCGACCGAACAACCATCCTACGTCCATGTACAAGTGTCCATGCAGCCTGCATAACACTTGGTACACCAGTCTCGGCTCGGTACATCCGCCATCCACATTCCTTGGTCCATTTCACCTCGGGACTTTCTGTCCTTGTACTATCCTCGGTTACCAGCCTTGCCTTATAGTCTGGCACCTCCTATTGTCCTATCTTCAAACACATTCTATTATCCTGTCTTTTATTGTTCTATCCCCGCTTTGCATTCCTTGTTCTAATTTTGTTCGTTGTGGACAATGACCACATGCTGTACATACCTTATTGTCCCACATTCCTTATTCCATATATCGCTTCTTAAACCTATATAAGTAGGACATGGATGTACATACTTCCTCATTCTGGGTATGTACTAGGCTTAGGCCCTTCTACCTTCTTCTCCTCTGTTAAGTCCTCGACTCGGGCCGGCATCCTCAGCATCCCCCCGAGTATCTGTCTGTTGCAAATACAGTGGCACGCATGGCAAGTAGGGCACAACGCACGAGTATGTTGAAGCCAACGCCACTACTCTTGGCCTGCAGGACTTGGCCATAGTCCGCCCGACCTTTTGACAACACCCCTCGGCAGTACCGAAGTCCGTCAGTATCCGACGCTTGACATTTATAATGTTCATGTACAGAAACAAGCAGGCACTCATCTCAATGCTTATGATGCTCTATTTAATATCAGAAAAGAGCCAGATGCGACAATACATTCATTCATTGATGCCTTTGTTACTAAAGAAAGCAGTCAGCTCCATCACTCCACCCAGTCTGCCATACTTGCAAACAAGCAGATTCCCTCCCTTCTCTCTGCCCACCTTGTCTCTAATGCCAGCTACCTTTTGTGCACTGATTCAGGAGCTTCTGCACATATGACTCCACATCAGCATTGGTTCAAGGAACTCAAACCTCACAAAGTCACTGTAGAATTGGCAGACAATAGTGTAGTGTATTCTAAAGGGATTGGCACAGTGGTTTTCTGCCCAAAGGACAAGAAATTGACTCCCATACTCCTTTCTGATGTATTATATGTTCCCCAACTTTGAAACAACCTCCTCTCAGTCCTCTTCTTGACTGTCCATTGTGGGATTAAGGTTGAGATTGTGTGAACCATCTTGAAGTTCTATCAGATGGGCAAACTGAGCCTGACCGCTACTGTGAAAGGGAGACTTGCATACCTTGATGGGGATACACTCACTCAGGATGAAGTGAACACAGTACACATTGCTGCATCGAAAACTTTGGACTTGGAGCTTTGGCACTGTTGTTTTGGCCACCTTGGTATTGATGCTATCAAGTGACTCATCACTCAGGATATAGTGGAAGGGATAGATATCACTTCAGACACTCCATTCCCTGCAATCTGTGAAGCATGCATTCATGGGAAACAACACAGAGAACCATTCCCAAAGAAAGCTTCTTCCAGAGCCACTGTTAGGCCTTGGTAATGCCAAAGGTGCAGGCTGAAACCAGCCAAGTCCTATAGTCCACTTGTAGTGGCTTGGCTTCAATGTACTTGCCTACTTTCTGTACATGCCACTGATTTGGAATGGAAGAGGTGCTTGGGAGGATGCCAAGAGTATCAGCCCAAGTAGAGGACTTCTAGACAGAGGGAAGGAGAGCAGGAAGGTATAAACCTAGTTGATACTCAGACTGAGGAACTATGTACATGCATTCACTACTTATATAGGCTAAGAGGTGGAATGTAGAATAAGGGTGGCATAAGACATGGAGGAAAGAATAAGGTATAGAGACCATGTGGAAGTGTTGCCTACAGCGATCTAGAATAGAACAATAAGATATAAATGAGAATAAAACAATGAGATATGACTGATAATAAACAAGTAGGAGTGTGAGGGAAAATAGAACAATAGAGGGTGACTGAATATAAAACAATAGGGCTGCGACTGAATGACAATGAGTAGTGAATGTCCCGAGGGTAAACAGGCAAAGGGAAGGATGGGGAATAAAATAATAATAAAGAATAGGGGGGATGGGGTAGGGAAAGTGAACCAAATAATTCTTGGTTGAAGTTGGCTATAATTTACTGATTCTAAATATAGGACAGAAATGGGGAGGAAAAGTGGGAATTTTTGTGATTATTATTATTCTAATACATCTTTTTATTATATAGTAAACCTATCCACGCACGTCCCTTCCCAGAGACGCGTGAGAATTGACGCGTTGATCACGACGCGTATGTGTTCCGGATACGGTTTGCATGTGACAGCGCGTGACACAAATACGGTGTATGCAGCAAATGCATTGGCTGAGATGTGGAGAATACCCACCTGGTTCCAACAATAATGAGCCGAATATACCAAGCTGAGACCATGTACTAGTGAGGAATGTCTTATTACTGGCATGTAGGATTAACAATAATGGACATTCGGTTGGTACTACTGAGTAAACTAGAGCTCGGTATTGTGGGCTTGACAGCTATCCAAATCCTCCAACTTGTCTACTCTGATGTCTATGGTCCATTGTTAAATCTGTAGATCGAGGGATATTAATGAGACTTAATCTCTTCGAGAACTTGTTACATTCAGATCTATCTACTCGCTATATATATAGTTGTAGGACTTGAATATTATTAATTTATATACTAAGCCGGTACCTTTACTCTGTCATCCATGTCTAAGCCGGGTGTCGTTACACCCGGGTCCTGTAGATCCGTTACGGCAGATCTTAGCCGCCGTTATCCGGTTCATGTGCGGCCGGATTGCCGTCATAATCTTCAACAAAATTCACATGTCAGCGCTTAGCTAGAGACTTCCGAAAGGGTTTTCAGAGGGTTCTGAAAGGTTTCCGAGGGGATTTTGTATTCCGAGGGTGGGATGAAGGATCGAGATCGGATTGGAATTGGAGCGGACGGAAGTCGGGAATGCCGGGGGTCTTGGGACTGTTCTCGGTATAGGGTGGTACGAGTGGTTCGAGGTCGCAGGGACTTGGCTTCAACTTGTGTGTTGCACCCTCCTCGATCATCTGTCCCTAATTTCGGAGAGTCAGGGAGTTTACCGGAACCTAATCGGAAACTACGATGCAAAATTAAGTTGATATTCATACTGGTGAATAGTCCAGTCGACTGGTGACTTATATACATGTATCTAATTCTTGTACTATCTTTTGCCGAGTAAAGACAAGGGGGGAAGAGAGTACAAGGGGCAATATAAAATGAAGAACAAGGAGTGAGGTATGCGATGATCCTGCGCATCGTCTATCAAAGGAGTGGAACCTTGACCTTTGGAGCCTTTGGAGGTTCGAAACCTCGGAACCTCGGAATGATATATTGGACATCTGGAATTCGGTTATTCATACTTTGAGCGATCGGAAAGGTCCCGGAAAAGGTGTGGGTGGTTGTGGGGGCTGGTATGGGTTTATTGAGAGTATGGGCTATAACATCCATTAAAAGTACCTACTCCTCGGGGATTCAAATATTAGATCACCTTTATTAATTGTTAGAATGTCAAAAAAGTTGTTCATTATTTTCATTTCTCTATCCTTTTCACTATTATTTT